>JALPQI010009228.1:0-44926 GCA_025490895.1 Thaumatotibia leucotreta
ATAGATAGACAACCACGACCAACGGAGAAAATGTGATAATAAATACACACATATATGCATGTTCCACCCACAACCAACTACGCCGAGTAAATATATAGTCAAACTTTAATGTAGTATCGTGTTCCGATTAGGATTAAGGCGGAAGAAACTTTGTCTCCAAAAAAAATCATTTTATCTGTGGAGCGTGGGCTAATTTGAAAGACCACTTTTTGACACCTTTTTGACACTATTAATTAGATAAGGGCTTCCGCTTGTATTACAACTTACAAGCTTTCGAGAAATAGGCCCCTACTCCAACCAAAAAAATGACGTGAAAAAACATTTTTAGCTAATTGGAAAACGATACTGAACATGCCCTTAAACGGAGAAGAACCATTAAAATTTCACTATGCATATTGTATATACTCGGCGTATAGTTGGAAATTTCTAAGAATTAACTTTTACACTTTAGAAATGAGCTTTAAGTATACAAGGTGGAATTCGAAGAGGGACCTTTACGGAAATGTGGACCAACCCCGAAATCGTAAAAAAAAAAATAACTTTCATACGTTGTGTGTATACATGCCGTACGTTTTTGTATGGATAAGTTTTTTTTTACGATTTAGGGGTTGGTCCCATAGTAAAAGTTGCTCAGTATAGCCTTAACTATCTCCCATTTCCGTAAAGGTCCCTCGTCGAATTCCACCTTGTATATAAATGACGTTAAGACTATCGGAAAAATGGTTAGCCTTACCCTCATATTAATAAGCTTTAATCTATAACTGTCAAAAGTTAATTCTTAGAAATTTCCAACTATAGTTGGTAAGTACACGTATATATTGCTTTTTACGGTATAAGTATGACATGAGAAGTTTGTTTTCGGTTATCTTCTACGCACCCACATATTGCAACGAAAGATCCCGCCAAGGGCGACCCAACATTGATACAATTGACATCATCCTGTATGTCCCCGCTTCCTGTCATTCACCATTCACAACACCCCCTATACGCCGTACTCCGACGGCTTAGAGTCGAGTTTTGCTTAGCAAAGATGGCTGAACGGTAATAAATCTCAGGATGTACGCTCAATGTTGATTGGATTTAAATATAGTTTTCAGGGTTCCGTGATGGTTTGAACATGGATGGTCAAGGACTTTTCTTTGTAACCGTTATTAAATGTGTGTATTTATTGACATTTATGGCGTTGCAATAGTTATTTAATATACAAGGGGGCAAAGTTGTTGTTAACCTGTCGTGCCAATATTGAGACCAGAGATGGCAAAATTGAGCCACGAGCGTAGCGAGTAGTTCAAAAACTGGAATCATGAGCATTATGAAGGTCTCAAGGCACAAGAGTTGAACAAACTTTGCCGCCAAGTGTAATACAACTTTTTATCCCTCACTAAACGACGTACTGACATTTATATTACTTCCTAGGGAATTTCACTTTTGTATTACCTACTCCCGCTATGCATGCAAGCAATGGCGCGCTTAGACAGCAAATGTGATGAAAAAGTTTTTTTTTTGAGTTCTCCCACAAAATATAACATACGGGATGCCCTGAAAATTTCGGGAATTTAATACTTAGGAACGTATAGTTGACATGTGTTATACCTCTTTCTTACAAGCGTAGTCTCATTATTCGAAAACACTGGCCACTTAGAAAAAAAAACCAATGTCCGATTTTCAATTGTTTTTTAAAGTCGTTGAGTCGCTGGTGAAAATGGAGCTGTCCCGCGAAAGTTTTAGAGCAATGATTTATTATGACTTTAAAAGTGGATTAACACAACAACAATGTGGAGACCGATTAACTATTGCTTTTAGTAGTGAAGCACCTTCAAAGACGACCATATACAGGTGGTATTCGGAATTCCAACGTGGCCGTGTGTCTCTTGCGGATGACGTACGTGAGGGTCGACCGAAAACGGCCGTTACCGATCAAAACATCGATGTTGTTCGCCAACTGATAAAGGAAGATAGGCATGTTACATATCGGGAGATTCAGGAGACTTTAGGCATTGGAATGAGTCAGGTACAAGTTATTTTACAACAAGAGTTGGGCGTGCGGAAGTTATTTTCCCGGTGGATTCCTCACTTGTTATCTGACGACCAGAAAACGGTACGTGTCAATTGGTGCCGCAAAACTTTAAAAAGATTTAATGGAGGAAGCTCAAATGCCGTTTTTAGTATTGTGTCAGGTGACGAATCATGGATTTACGCATATGAGCCTGAATCGAAAAACCAATCTCGAGTTTGGGTTTACGAAGACGAACCGAAGCCGACAAAAGTTGTTCGTTCTTGCAGCACGATCAAAAAAATGGTAGCCACGTTTGTCTCCAAATCGGGTCACGTGGCGACTATCGCTCTTGAAGATCGAAGAACTGTCAATGCCGATTGGTATATAGGCGTTTGTTTACCGATTGTTTTTGCTGAACTGCGAAAAACTAACCCTAACCGCCGTATTATACTACACCATGATAATGCCAGCCCTCACACCGCTCAGAAAACAGACGACTATCTGAAGGGCGAAAACGTCGAATTACTGGACCATCCTCCGTACAGCCCCGACCTAAGTCCCAACGATTTTTTTACTTTCCCGAAAATAAAGAATCGGTTGCGTGGTCAGCGTTTTCAGACCGCGGAAGAAGCAGTCGACGCTTATAAAATGGCCATTTTGTCAACCCCCACTTCAGACTTCAATAACTGTTTTAAAAACTGGTTTCAGAGAATGAAAAAGTGTATTAAACACAAAGGAGAATACTTTGAAAAACAATAAAAGTACTTTTATTTCATTAAAATGCGTATTTTTTCCGATTCCCGAAACTTTCAGGGCAACCTACGTTAGTAGCCAACGTAGCCGTAATGTGCCTACTGAAATATAATTCCAAAATGATATATTAAAGGAGATACATATGTACTAATACAACGATTTAAATATAATAATGCAATACGTTTAAACAATGGATCTGTAGGTATTTAGCACAGTTAATCTGAAAGCAAAGTCCACATGAACCGCATAATATATCTGTGACCTACATGTCTTATTGTATGTATATTTTGTTTAATGTCAATTTGATTTTACTGAGATTACACCTACTTTTCTGATATAATTAAAAAGGTCCATTGTATTTTTTAAACATTAGTATAAGCAATGTACAAGTTGTAGAACATTCTCAAAATTGCGGGAATATACCCGGAAATTTCCGAGAATTTTCATGAGATTTTAAGAGCAAGTTCTCATTGAGAATGTTTCCTTGAGAATTTATAAAAATGTGTTATGAACAATATAGTATTACACAATTGAGTAAACAGGGTTAAAATATACCTTAAAAGGCATGTTATAATACACAACGGTTTTGGAATGATAAGATTGGTCATCATCATCATCATATCAGCCGAAAGACGTCCACAGCTGAACATAGGCCTCCCCCAAAGATTGCCACAATGACCGGTCCTGCGCCACCCGCATCCAGCGGACTCCTGCGACCTTCACCAGGTCATCGGTCCACCTTGTGGGGGGCCTACCCACGCTACGTCTTCCGGTACGTGGCCGCCACTCAAGAACCTTCCCGCCCCAACGGCCATCGGTTCTACGCGCAATGTGCCCCGCCCACTGCCACTTCAGTTTAGCGATTCGGAGAGCTATTTCGGTTACTTTGGTTCTGCTGCGGATGGTCTCATTTTAAATCCGATCACGCAGAGATACTCCTAGCATAGCCCTCTCCATTGCCCTTTGGGTGACTTTGAGCCTTCTTATGAGACCCATTGTAAGCGGCCACGTTTCAGTACCGTATGTCATCACTGGCAACACACACTGATTAAAGACTTTCGTCTTCAAACGCTGCGGTCAAGATTGGTCATAAAATTTAAATTATCGAGAACATTCTCTATAGAAATTTCGCAATTTATGAAACTTCTCCTCGGTAAATTGCTAATAATACCTACATAGGTACCTAATATTTTACAAGCAGATCATTGCATCTAGCTAATATTAGGAATCCTAGAAATTAGATACTTTCTTACAGGGAATGGTGAACGGTTTTTTCTCCATACCTTCTTCGATATATAAATTCTCTGTTAATGGACTAATTCTAAAATACGACGTTGTTAATTACATAAAATATTGAGTACAACATAAAGAGTGTAAAACATTTTAAAATATTGAGCTATTTCGAGGTTTTTCACAAAAACCGGTTTCGATCCCTGCTTTCTTATTTCAGCTATTAATTATAGAATACTAAAACTAGGTTATTTAAATAACGGAACTCGCAATAAGATGTGAAATGGATTTGCGTCCACAACCACTAAATTTGGTCCATTAGGACGTTAGTGTCAAATTTGTTAATTATACGACTAATAACCGCAGAGTAACTGGTAAGACAAGTCTCTCTGGTAGGTACCATTTTGCAGAATAATCTAAAATGATATAAAATTGGTTTGCGTTAGTCATTCATTACAATTCAGCCTCCGTAGCCTAGTTGATAGTGCCAGAGGTGCCGGGTTCTTATTTATCACAAATGTTTGTTGCTTGGTCGTGGCTGTCTATGTATTTAAGTATCTATCTATTATATATATTGTCGCCTGGTACCCACATCACAAGCCTTAATTGGGCTTACCGTGGGACTAGGTCGATTTTGTGTAAGATGTCCCCTAGATATTAATTTATTTTATTTTATTTAAGTTTCAGCGGATTTCAACATTCCGGATTACCGACTTCAAAACGGATTTTATCATTGTTATCAATTCGATGAAATATTCTGAAAGTTCTTGCAACACACACATACGAGTATTGGTGGCAACCAAACATACGACTCGGCCGATAGTAAGTGGTAACCGTAGCCGTAAGCTGGTATTTTTTTATAATTGTCGCTTTTGGCACCATGGTGAAATAGGGACCTGGGGCCAATACCACAAAACTTGACAAGCATACAATTCTACAAAATTGACAACTATCTGTATGGGAATTTATACAATTTTGTAGAATTGTACGCTTGTAATGTTTTGTGTTACTGGTGTTTTTTCCGTTACAAATTCTGGGCACGCGACCGATTGACAGTGATCTGGGGCATTTTTTTTATTTATAACTTAGTAGTATTGTATTTTCGTAAGTTCATTTTAAGATCTAGTTTACTGCTCCTGTATAGATAATATTATTAAAAGAACACATGTACATAAAACGCTATAAATCATTTTTTTAGTGTAACAAAAGCCGATCTACCAGGCAACTTCTGTTTATGTCCCAAACATCTGTCCAATTTAACAAAAATAAAAAAGCAGCCTAATTGTAAATGTAAAATATAAATACAAAAACACATAACTATAACAAAATATATATTTCCCAAGCTCTTTTACGGAATGCATTTAATTACCTATGGAACTATTCTCGACTGCATTTTTTTCTGATTTTCTAGAATCTAGATGAATTACTAGAATGATCATATTTATCAAGACTAACAGTCTGAATCCAACAGAATCGCTTAAATAGATTTATGATTACACACGATTGATTAAGCAAAAAATCCCGTACGTGCTATATGGATTCTCAGAGCTTTAATAGTTGTAAATAAATACTAGGCAAAAAAACATTACATGCCAACTGTGCAGTGAGGCTAGTATAATATATCTTTACGCTTGTCTAGAGTAAGTAATCTTCAAAGAGAGAGTGTGAAATGGTGTAGAATCTCTTATTTGGACATTTCAAGACTGGAACCTAAAAGATGTGTGGCTTAACTCATACTTATATGGAAAAAACTGTATCTTGCATTCTATCAAACTAACCACTCACTTGCTTCCTAACTGGTAACGGTGGTTACTTCGTTCTTTGGTACCTATATATTATGACATATAATATTTAAAATGTAACATCAAATGTAACATATGTAATGTCTACATATTAGTGTTATCACTACATAGTATAAAATAAAGTCACTTTTTCTGTCCCTATGTCCCTTTGTACGCTTAAATCTTTAAAACTACGCAACGGATTTTGATGAATTTTTTTTTAATATGTAGAATAATTCAAGAGGAAGGTTTTTATGTAGGTATAGTACCCGTGCACAGCCGGGGCGGGTCGCTAGTACTACTTAAAAAACACGATTCAATCAAGACAAGCCACGTGACATAAACCCGGTACTCAACTTATATGGCCTTCATATTGTTACAGTTGTATAAAATACCATAATAAAACAATTCCAGTTGTTCCACTAAAATACAGGGAACATACATAAATAAATTATTCCGTCGAATTGTCAACCTCCTCCTTTTATGAAGTCGGTTAATGAGTGGTTATCAATAACATAAGCCAATACCATTTACAAATATCTCTCCATGGTCGCTCCCTCGTGGCTGTCGACAGCATAAAAGCGAAAAACTCGAATTTGCGTCGGCCGTTTCGATTCGAATCATGAGAAGCTGTACTGGAAACGCAGTAGTGACACGAAAGTACTACAGTAAGCTAATTTAAGGCCTCTTGGTCAATGTCCAAAGCCAGAAATTATAGCCACAAAACTATATAGACCCGAAATTTACAGTTTTCTTTCGGTGCACCCCTTATACAGGGTGGTTAGTGAGTAACCCGACAAACTTGAAAGGTGTATTTCTGACCACATTTTGAGACTATAATGTCATATGAACTTTTCTGGATTCGGTTTAGTTTAAGAAATAATAACATGTTTTTCAAAAAATTATTTTCATCATAAGTCACTGATAAATGCCTGCACGATAAAAATTCTTCCACTAATAGTTTTCATCTTGACATACTCGCTGACGAAAGTTAGATAAATGCCAAAAAATTATCAGAAAAAAGCTCAACTAAAACAAAAATAGAAAATCATTAAAAAAAAATATTTCCCTACAATATATTACTGCTCATGTATAATCACAAAAAAGAATTTAAAAAAATGTTTTGGCCGAAATAGACATATGTTTCATAATATTTTTTACTTCTTTTGACATCAAAAATGCATTGGTAAAGTGGTTTACTCATTCCCACCCTGTACAGCGTAGCAATTCCAAATTGATTTATTATAGGTATGTTATGACCACGGTCTATTGAGCAGTAACCATACATGCGCAGGCGCTTGAACCCACAGCCACCGGACCGCGACTGTTCCGGTCCTGAAGCTCACCTTGCCAGCAAAAACTGGAATTCATCACTTGGAAGTAGGGCTGCCAACTATCCCGCTATATGCGGGACGTCCCGTTTCTGGGGCCTTAAAGATTCATACTTTACTTTACTTTACTTTACGTCCCGCTTTTCAAGGAATACTAAACTGGAGATACTAAAATAATATGAATACGTAAATGAAAGCAATATAAGATTGCATCCTGTTCATTTGAATGTATCAGGTCGTCCGCGACTATATCCGGCGAGCACCTAAATTTGCATCTAAATTTAACCGATCTGAAATTAAGCATTTTTTTAATGTTCATGTCATTCCCGTCCCGCATTTTATAGCCAAGTCCCACAATTTATTCGCGAATGTCCCGCATATCTGTGATAATTGGTTGGCAGCCCTACTTGGAAGCCTTATTGTAACGGCGTAAGGTGCATTTATGGTCAATTATATTTGGTAATTTTGAATAATCAGCAAAAACTGGAATTCACCACTTGGGAGCCGTATTGCAACGGCGTAAGGTGCATTTATGGTCAATTATATTTGGTCATTTTAAATAATCAGCAAAAACTGGAATCTTACCCCATAAAAACCGTTCTATCTTACACCACCTTACCTTAGTTTAGAGTCCATGTTCAGATATCTTTCAGTACCGTGGCTCCGATATGTATGATGACGACTAAAATTATCACTTTCCTTTTCCCCCGGTATATAAAAGAAAAGGACAGCTAACCTTATCTGACAGATTTTATCCGGGAATCATATCACGCTTCAAGAGAGAAAATAATAAGTACCTACACACTAAAAGTTCTAAACTACGCAACATATTACTCAATAAAGGAGGCTGTAATAAAATAACACAGACAATAGACCGTAAAATAATATGTTTAAAGGCTAGAGAGAAATCGAAGTTTATTTTCCAAGGCTACAAATAAAGAATGTTATGTACTTACGTAGTTTAATTAAAGTACCCTTAATAGGGCTATGGTAATATATTTATCACCTCATTTTGAAACTTATTCTGTCATTTAATTAGTGTCAAAGGCAATGAAATTTAGGTGTGACTGATGCCTTATTAAGGGTTAAACTACTACATCATCATCATCATCATCTCAGCCATAAGACGTCCACTGCTGAACATAGGCTTCCCCTCTAGACCTCCACATGTACCGGTTAGATGCGACCTGCATCCAGCGTGTCCCGGCGACCTTCATAAGGTCGTTTGTCCATCTTGTGGGTGGACGTCCTACGCTGCGTTTGCCTAGCCGTGGTCTCCACTCGAGCACTTTTCGACCCCATCGAAACTACTACAGTAGTCGAAAAATGTTCGATATGTTTCGCTCCGTATATGAGGAACTTTTTCGAGAGCCAATCTTTTCTCGGGTGAGTGATGTAGGGTTAGAACCGGAAGAAGATTGTTTTTATTTGGTATTTAGTTTAACGATTTTAAAGTGCTTGCGGCTGGACCTACTTGAACAAAGAATCGTTGGACTTACGACCAAACTCATTTTGATCATAAAATAATCATAATCCAATTTGTTATATCCGATTTACGTGAAACGCTAATAACGTTTTTTTCTTAGTAATCCTAATCCTCTTAAATTGAAGGTTACAAGGTTTTCTACGTAATTTCTAGTTCGATCTACCTTAAATTGGTTTCTAAATCGAGCTCCGAGGTTCCTATTTAGAATTTTAGACTAATGGTTGATTATTAAAGGTTTCTTCAAATGTATTTTCTATGAATTGTAAAATAAAGTTCAATTATTTATCGAAAAAAAGTTAATTTGTAGAAAGAAGAAGCCAGAAGCCGTACTATGACTTTATAAGTATCGGTAACGTTAGGTTTTACTCGATATGTAAAGCAGGCCATCGGCCATCGCAATCACTCCAATATAAGTGCGAGCGTGATAGAATTAATTACATATCTCGTAGAACCTACTGTATCTCTTACTTTTCAACTCATAATACAGCTACAACTATGCTACAACTACGTGCGCCGTAAGAAAACCTTTGTCACCACCCCAACTCTTCCCGCGGGTGTCGTAAGAGCCGACTAAGGGATTGAAGTGTCACTGACCATTATTTGATAAAAGATTGATGATGGGCAGCAGCGTCATCATAGTGGACTGGACACACTACTGCGATCGCCGAACCGCTTGCCCAGCGTGGCGATTATGGGCTTCAAAGTCAAAGTCAAATGATTCTTTATTCATTGGGATAGCAACAAACTCTTTTAAATGGTCTAATTTACACATAAAATTAAAACTACTTCCGGTTCTAACCCTATACCACTGACCCCGAGAAGAACCGGTAAGATCAGGATGCTTAGCCAAGTTGCCAATCGCTAGCGCTTAGTAGCGTATCGTGGTTTTCCCTCTCTGTCACTCTTTCATATTAGTGCGACAAAGTCAGTTAGCTGCCTTTCGCTTACGATTGACGATTAAGCGTTAGCGATTGGAAACTTGTCTAAGCACCATGGCTTATTTCATCCATGCATAGGGGAGCAATATACTGAAAAAGGCTAATGACTGACTGATTGCATGAAATTTTAGAAGCTATTCAAAATTTCTAATGCATTCAGCGACCAAAGTCTAGCAATTAAAAAGTTTCAAAACTTTTTAAATTAACGTCACCTTGACATCTCGTAGACTCATTGTTTTGGCAAACCAACGTCTAAAATATTTTCGCAATATATAAATACTAAATTAATGAGTATTAATTGCCTATTCAATTTCAAAATAATAATATAATTTCAATGCCCGTGAACGTAATTGTATGAAATGTAAGAAATATAATTTTGGTAGCGAAGATAAGATTGTTCGTTTATTAATTTAGAAGAAGAAAATCAAGTAAGTACCTACTCACAATTTTAAATTATAAACTTGTAGATATGCATTACGGTTTTCAGCCTCCATAGCATATTTGCTAGTGACCTTGACTACGAACCTGGAGGATTCGGGTTCGAATCCTGGGCATTTATTTGTATGTTTATCATTATTAAAAATATTTGTTTCTTGGTCATGGTTGTTTTCTGTTTGTAAGTATATATTATTTAAGTTATTTGTACATCTTTCTATTATATTATGACTGTTCAAGTTCAGGATAGGCATACAAATCGATATAATTATGTTCTGATTTAAACTTTCGCTATCATCACTCTTATTTTAACGACAAACGGATTTTAATAATAAATAAATTATAATAAATATCTTGGGACATCTTACACAAATCAACCTAGTCCCACGGTAAGCTCAATTAATTCTTGTGATGTGGGTACCATACCAGGCGACGATATATATAATAGATACATACATATAGATACTTAAATACATAGACAGCCATGACCAAGGAACAAATATTTGGGATAAATAAATACACAAATAATGCCCTCGCCGGGATTCGAGCCCGGAACCTCCAGCTTCGTAGGCAGGGTCACTACCAACTAGGCTACAAAGGCTGACAATCAAGTACACAATCAAAGTATACAACAACAAGTGTGTATAGTAATTAGACGCATCATCATCATCATCATCTCAGCCATAAGACGTCCACTGCTGAACATAGGCCTTCCCTCTGGACCTCCACATGTACCGGTTAGATGCGACCTGCATCCAGCGTGTCCCGGTGACCTTCATAAATTACCTTAGACGCATAAATATAAATAATTATGTCCGTTTGATAGAAGCATGTAGCCTAAGGATGATTGTATTCTCAGGGTGTCACAGCCTTTAAAGTTTTATATTATAGAACGCTGTGTTTATGTTATGGTTTAATTTAATTTCCCACATTGCACATTATTTTGTCGTTTGAATATAATGTTAATGGTTACACGTTTCGCACGTGTCGTTTCGTCCATGGCTGACAAGTGTATTAACACGTCCGAAACGTTGAGGTAAATAAAATAATTAACGAGTGTATTGTATGGAATTTATTCTTGCTTCGTTTAAAGTGGAGATACCTTATAGGTATTATTGGGTCGTTACCTAAGAAATTGGCATTTTGTATGGAGAATTTTCTGAAAAGTCTATTTTCTATACATTGAATATTGTGTAGGTATATTTTTTTAATGTCAAAAACAAAATAAACCAAATTGTGCTGGTAATATTAGACACTTCCAAGGCGTGTTTTGTATATCTCTATTTTAGAAAACGAGGTATTCATACATTTATACCTATTTCAAACATATGAACCGGCAGCATATGGGAAGAGTTGTTTTCGAAGCTTATTTTTGAATATTATTTATTAATTTAACCAGAGATAATATGTACAGTCACCATCAGATATATCGGAGAGGCTAAGTTGCTCAAAAATAAGTAATCATACACTCTAAAGCCATGAAAACAGGGGTCTGCTCAGATGTTTATGGGCATCGTGGACCAGACCTCCAAGGGGGGCATTGGGGCACTTGCCGACATCCTGGATACCAAAACAATGTGACCTCACCGATATAAAGGGTCCACGGAAAAAACATGTCTAGTCAATTCAAATTACAGAAGGAAAAATCTTACTTTTAACAGAATAAGGTGTGAATTTGCCCTGATTTTTTTAAGCACTGGACATGTTTTTTCCGTGGACCCTTCATATAATCTGATGGTTGACGTAAAGCAGATTGATTCGTGCACAAGTTGCACAACGGACTTTGTCACAGTGACAATCAATATGAAAGTCGAGGAAATTCCTATCATTGTCACAATGACGAAGTACGAAATAGTACTTTAATTAATTTCCTTGACAGCATTTACCTACTTAGTTCAAAGTTTATCAAAATAAGTGGTGATTTTATTAATGTCATATTTAGTATCTTATTTTAATTATGGAAAGGAAGAAGACTGGTTTTAGGTATAAAACGTCGAAAAATGCAATCTAATGATAAATGTTTTGATGTTGCCTTAAACAAATCACCACTGTTTTTGTTATTTATATGACCAAATATCTTTTTCTTAACTACCTATTTTTAAAGTTTTTAACAGACATTTTTTTATGCTTTTGACTTAATTAAGGGTCTTGAACAGCCTATTTACAGTCACACTAAAGATTATTACTACTGAATATAAGAGAAATATGCAAATATGTATAATAAGAATATAAAAGATGTGATTTATTAGTTATTATTTGTTTTTTTATTAATGATGATTATAAATAGCTAATTATGCATAAATTAAGTTAACTTGTGATGTGGGTACCAACCAAGCGACGATATAATGTAGGTATATATATGACTATATGTGTGTACACATAATAGATAGATACATATAGGTACTTAAATACATAGACAGCCACGACCAAGGAACAAATATTTGTGATAAATAAGTACACAAATAATGCCCTCGCCGAGATTCGAACCCGGAACCTCCAGCTTCGTAGGCAGGGCTACCAACTAGGCTATAGAAGCTGTCAAAATATATTCTGTATTTCAGAGTAATTTTCAAATTATCCTACCGGCGAATATCTCTCCTCCTCAGCATTAAGCAAGTCCCCAACCGAAGAGGCCCTCTGCGTCAAATGCCGTCTACTGTTCAGCACATACGACAACTCATCCAAATACTGCAGCGTCAGGTTAGCCATGGTCACTGTTTCACTGTTCACTGCTCACTGTTTCACTGTTTCACTGCTTCACTGTTCACTGCACTGATTAGTGTACACTAGCGCGTGCGTTGCCGGCCATGGTGCGGCGGCGACTGAGCCCGCGTTTGGCATAGATTAGTTGTGTAGATTGGATGGACGATTGTGCCTACAGTGTTACTGTTTTTAAAGCCAAGTTAAGGCTGCGTTTACACAAGAGATGTGCGAGGATGAGTTTCCATACAAATGACACCTCGCTCGAGTCATCAATAGCAATGCCGTTTTTACCATAAGGGCACAAGGGGCACGTGCCCAGGGCCCCGAAAGAATGACAACTTTCTTCACATTTATTCTCACGTTTACTTTCCTTTCGAAAGGGGCCCCAAAATCCTTGGGCACCCAGGGCCCCCCCCCATAGTCAAAGACGGCCTTGATTAATAGGTGTCATTTGTATGGAAACACATCCTCGCACATCTCTGGTGGAAACGCAGTCTTAGACCTGCAAGTTATTGCTGCATGTTTTGAAACATACTTATAGGTCATTCTCAAATGTGTAGATCTAATTACCGCAACCTTCTTTCAATGGTATTTCAGTTCTAATATTTCTATTAATAGATAAACTTTTTCAGTCTCACAAAAGTGATACTGTAATTTATTTTAGGCTTTAGGTTTTGCTTTAGGTTCGTCCTTCCATTGGTACTTAGGTCGGCCAACCGGTCTGTGGCCGCTGGACCGCCCCAGATAGGGTCTCTTTACTGCCATGTCATCTAGCATTCTTGTGATATGTCCGAGCCAGCGGAGTCTTGCAGATTTAATCTCCCCGATAATGTTTGACTCCGTGAATATCTACACAAATTATTACTGATAGTTATAATTTTATTGTACTATGATTTAATTTAAAAGATAGGTAAGCGAACATCACATCGCTGTAGGTAGATAAGAGGGCATTATCCTCGTGTAGCTATTGTTTTTATTTATATTTAGAAGAAACTATGGCTCACTAAGTTTTGAATTGAATTATTTGTAACAAATTAGTAGAGATATTTGATGAAACATGAGCTATGTAACAATTTACCTTTTTAATTGAGGTAATGTAATCATAAGATTATATTAAGGGATTACCGGTACGCCCAGTCATTAATGCAGTGCCTCCAGTTTATTCATATTTCATTTCAGAAAATTGTAATTCCAATTGAATTTAAAGCTATACTTAATTTTCTAATAACATTTTAAGCTACTAATCTTGTGTGAATTTGAATCCACGACATTTTTATTTCTTTTAGGAACATAAATTAAAAAGTTACTATAGGTGTAATGTGTAATAATAAGTGCAGGCCGAATAAGCGTTCGTTGTTTACGTTTGCACTTCACCACATTATTTCTTGATTTTGCAGAGCATTCGAAGTCATCATAAAATTATCTTGGATGGTTTAACAAGGTTCCATCTCGCTGCGGTGTTAATGCTCTGAGTCGTCGATTATGGCAGGTAAGCCCAGTCCAGTTAAACTATACTATCGGTTTCACATAAGAAAATACTCTTGTTAATATTTGTTTCAATACTCTAATCTTTCTTTCAACAGTCCTTTAATAAAGGACAATAACTGTTCTTTCATAATTAGATAATTACCTTCATGGCCTATATTTGTATATACGAGTAACAGGGAAGTTGAGTCAAACAATTACGAAAAGATACGATAAATGTTAAAATCAGACCATATTATATCTTCTTACATTCTCTCTCGGAGGCACATCACCAGAAAGTAACATATTCTGCCTACGCGTGCGTCTACTTTCTCTCTAATCCCTGCATCTGCACCGTGTCGCTTGCAGGGACCGTTTCCTAGCGTTACGTAAACAATACTTTGTACAGTAAACCAAAATGGTCTGCCATTGGACCTTATTGTCCAAGCAATAGAGTTGAAACGTGATATACTTGTCTTGCTAACTGTACGGTCTTCGTCAAATATGGTAATTTTTTTCGGTCTTATCTCAACGCGATAAGATTCAAAATTGAAATTCGTTTTATATAAGAAAGGTGCCGGGAGACAAATGTAATCCAGATCTCGATGAGTGCGTGTTATTTGAACCGTAAAGTTTAAAGGATAAGGTTTAATATTTAAATGGGTGTTTTGCAAGACGTTGAGTGATATCACGTGTGTTTTAAGGATTGTGTTTCGGAATAATTCAGACGGGACTTCGTAGTAGTTTTTGCGTCTTAACTATGCAGTATGTTGCAAATGTTGCAATCTATAAATATAGGTTTGCATAGATTAAGTAGCATAATTTTACATAAAACCAGCGTGACTCAAGCGACCGTAACCATGGCAATATCAGACAGATTAAAGTTGATTCACCCATAAATAGGTACCAGAAATGGTTTTCAAACAAATACCATGGTGTGTACATACAATACGTATGCATACAAATCGACGGCCCCTACGTAAGTTGTCGTAACTTGAAATTTGGGTTTTTCTTTTTATTACATAAAACATTATATCTTTTAGCAATGTTTCCGTTCCACGAAGAAAAAATTAAAAAAACCTATTACAAATAGGTTTTTGACACCTGAAAACTACCGTAACTTAAAAAAGCACCGTCTTATACTGTAGTAAGTGTACTTACGATAGTTAATACGGGGCGGCCACCCGCGCTCGCGCAGCGTAAGTGCCAGTTACGATCTTATACGCGGTGGGGCAGAGGTTTTTCAAGAGCGATAGGAGCGATATATAAACAGAAATGGATAAACGATACATTTTATTCGATAAAAGTAAGACACTACATCGGGAACAAACTCAAAGTAACTGCGAGACCAAAATTAATTTTCGAAACGGCCGTTGGAGTTAAACAAAATGTAGTCTGAGATGAAATAAAAGACGGTTCAGAAATAAAAATGATTTAAAACCACTAAGCAAAGTTAGCAATCCGTTCGAGTTCACTCAGAAATCAGTTGTGAATTTATTAGTATGGATGCTGACAATTTTTTAATAATACCGGTGAATACTGTAGTATGTTATCACTTACCACAACTTACTTCGGAATTGAAGATCGGTGTTTTGTCTTAAGTTTAACATACTACTATTTACGTTGGGTTTTATTATTTTTTTTGTGTTGTATGTGTACTTGAGACATTTTTCGTCGGAAATTGTTTTTAAATTTCTATTGTAAGTGATATTTAAGACAGTATGCGCCGGATCAAATACAGAGTTACTACAATTTACAATTATAATGTCGGCGTATTTTAATAATTTTTGCTCATTATACAGGTTCGCCGCTTCTTTTTGAACCAAACGATAAATAAATGCATAAGTCATAGTAATAAAACGGCATTTTTTGTGATAGTGACGACGACAAAACAATCATATCACTTACATTATTAAACACTGCAGCAGTTGGTGGGGTCATTTATGAGTATTTAGTCATAATTTATCAGTGAAATCATCGTCTGTAGTTCGAAGATTTGACTGCTGACTGAATGAAACCGCCAACAGCTGCAGTATCTAATCATGAAAGCGACACGATTGTTCTTTAAGAATATAATTACGTTGAAAAACGCTTGATATCGATCTCATAATTATGACGTAGTTGAAGCTGAAGGCATTTTTGATTACTGATTTTTTATTATGTCTTTGCACTGTGAGAGAAGTCATTAATCTGCCATGTCTATAATTATAATTTCAAATCTACGTTCCTAATGTTGAATGATAAGACTGTTTTTGTGTACTAACTAAATGCACAAAATTATAATAAAACGGCTAAACTCATGTATATTCGGTAAATATAAAAAGTGGATAATAAACAGATGAGCACCAAGCGGCTCGCTGAGCCCGTTGAGATAAACGGGTTGAGGGTGGTCTTGCGCCGGCACTGATGCCATGTCCGACTGCGGGTTTATGTCACCGAACACTACGTAACAGATGATTAGCACACGAAGTCACTGTGTGCACAAAAAAATCATTATTAGCTCGGAGATTACCGGCTTCTATGCCGTTGGCTCAGTCCAGCCCCCATTCCGATTAAAATTACTCTTAATCGCTCTGTATATCTTCCGTGGCAGGTAGCATCTTTACCGTACCAGCATCCTCGCTTTATCAAAGCGTTTAGGAAATGCAATGTGCCTGTATCGTATGCGTCCAACACAGCCGAGCTATATCTATCTCCCTGTCCTTGACACTCCGAATGTGCTCCGAGTCTTGTAGACTCATTACGTCGTTCCTTACCGAAGTCGTACGGTATCTCATAAACACGCAAACTGCCAAGTGAATTTCCGTCCTTTGGAGATCGTAAGAAGTAGTCATATTGGTATGAGGACGCAAAATGGTCTTAATGCTACACCTTCGGCGTAATAGGCAATTCCGTTTGTCACGCCTGTAATATGAGGCAAGAATGATGGTGCCCTCTCTACTGTGTGGTGATGTCGAAACGTCCCTGAGCTCCTTGTACGCTGACTTTGTCTCGAACCATATCTGTTCCTCTCCAAGCTCTCCAACGTCTCGTCTCGTCTGACATGTTGCAACATTTGTGATAGTTAAGATAACAGGAGGTAATAAATAGGAGATGCCTGTGTCCAGCAGTGGACCGAAATAGGCGAATGATGTGATGTAAATAAAAGATATAAACTCATTTCGCATGTATTGTGAATCACTAAACCGCGAGGACAGGTTTGCGAGATAATGGTATAAGCCAGTTAGCAGGTAGCTTTTCTATAGACTTTTTGTGACAGACGATCATTCTGACCTAGCATTAATAACCCATCAAGAAAACGAAGTGTCCCATCCACCTCTCTCTTAAATGTGAACTTTACGAGTATTCTGGGATGCATCTCATTGAATGAAAAATGAAATGAAAAATGAAAAATGATTTATTCGTTAACTTATAGTGCTAGTTTACAATACACTGGTAACCCCTTTTTAAGTAAATAATTACCTGTGCTAAGGGGCACCGCTCTTCCATAGGTATCATAATTATGTATGCTAGCTGTGGTAGTGGTAGGGTTGAGATTTAAGGTCGGTTAGTAACACATCAACAACTCTATCAGGAATTACAGCAAAAACGTCATCCACATTTTGTAACCAGCATCTCGGCCTTTTCGGACAACTCTTGAATGGCCTCTGCTTAAATTTATCCATGAAAATGTTGACCAGTACCAGAACCACATTATAAGAGAACTCTTTGCTTCAATCTGCAAATAATACTCCCCTTGCCAAACGGAATAGCAACTATTCAGGAAATGTCCGATGAATTTCATGTGCACAGTTGTTACGAGCTACTACATCTTTAATTATTTTTATAGTTTCCAATACTCGCAAACAATGAAGCTACATCAAACTCAACTATATAGTCTCGTCTTCATTCAACACGACATTTTCCAAAAACTGGACAAAAGCACTTTACCTGATCTATTTTTCATAATAAAACATACAAAAAAACTATTCATCTGCTTAATTTTCTCAAAATATTCCATCAGGGTTCCATAAAAATACTATTATATTGTTTTTTAAATGGCATAATATAGTAACTAACAAAAAGTTTTTATAATGTGTCCGCAAAATAATGTTGTAAATAACAGATACGACAAAACTTACACGGATAATTCCAACGTATCTTGTAGTATGTATTACTTACGATCAATTACCATTTATGACCACCGGCGTAAAGTGATGTAAGTAATACATACCACAATTTTTAGATTCTCTTCTCCGTCATATACTGTCGTAAGTGCAATTCCGGCAAAAATATGAAATATATCAGAGAAGTAATTATATCACTATAAAGATAGTATCTTTGTTATTGATTATGCCAATTTTCAAAGCAATCCATTGAACTATGTGACTACCGTACACATTTCAAACTTTAAAGTGCTCTCCTGTAAACTTGCCATTTCCAACTTACGACAACTTACGTAGGGGCCGTCGAAATAAATTAAATAAAGACCATAATTATTTATAACGTGTCATATATACCCACGAAAAAATACGAACGAGGTGGGCGTTGGTATTCATATCAAAATACTAAATAAAACAATTTGATTCGTTCCACAAATATATGGAAAGACCTTTATAAAAATGTACCTACCTTAACTACCAACCCTATCGTGTACTATTTTTCTTAAATGCTCAGGTAACCTAAAATTAAAGGAAATAAAGAAACTGCCGCACAAAATGTCACAATACATAACCTTAAACGCGAACGACTTCGAAAACCATTTCCAAGTAGGCTAATACAAAGGTCCCAATCCGGTAGCAATTGTTTCCATACACACTCATACACTTTCACCGGGCAATTAATATGCGCGTTATGATCTTATGTATGGTTGCGTCACGCCGCGTAACACCATGTATACCGTCGATTGTGAACACCATGTATAGACGGAATTGTAGTGAAATGAAAGCTGGTTTAAAAATTGTATCTTACACAGGTCAATGAAATAGATTATATATAATATCCGAAATGTGTTAGGTTCATAATAATCATAATAACCAAAATTCAAAACGACAGTCTCTCAGAATACCTAAAATGTTATTTACAGTAAGTACTTGTATTATATTCCTTGCTCTGTGTTTTATTATGAATTAGCATTAAATTAAGTAGTTAAATAAAGCTAACTATTTATGAAAAACTAAATTGAATACAGTTTTCATGGATACTGCATTTTGAGAAAGTGAAGTTTTGGTTTTAAGTTAATTTGGCTTTTAGACATTTCGGGAATACGTCAACAGGTACGTTTAAGTCATTTTAAGTTTTAGACCTTAATCCACGGAAGTAGCACGCTGTTAATAGTTTTAAGGCCGAGCAAAGTATGGTGGTGACACTGGTGACGATAGTAAGAATACATTTGTTACCTGCTACTTCTGTCTCCTGACTGACTGCCTAGAATAACCCGAATTTGTTGATCCACCCTTTACATAAGTATTCTTGTGTGATTTTTCCCTGAATTACGTCTCTATGGTATACTTTAACGTTATTATCAATAATAATATCGTTATCATCTTAAATACCCGAAAGACCCTCGTCACTGCAGACATGCGGGCGGACACTACAATCATATTAGATAGGTACAGAAAGCACTTGAATGTAAAGAAGATACAATTACCGTAATCCTATGGCTATGTAAAGTTTTCTGAAGGTTGAAGGAATATTATATTTTTCCCTGATACCCGTTGTCTTAAGCTTCAAGAAAATGCAGCTCTTTTATTTTTATGTCCTACATTTTGTTCACAATCTTTTTTTAAGTGAGTAATATGACATTTGTGCAGTTTTATGGATGAACAGAGCCTAATGCTTTCGTTCGCAACAAGTACAATGAAATAGAAAAAATAAATAAATGAATGACACGAGAGACATTGACGCTGAGAGATTATTTTTTTCTATTTCATTGTACTGATTTCTGACGAACGTATAAGGCCCTATTCATCCATAAAACTGCACAAATGTCACCTCATTCACTTAAAAAAAGATTATCAACAATTTATAGGAAATAAAAATAAAAGAGCCATATTTTCTTGAACCTTAAGACGACGGCTATCTGGGAAAAATATAATATTTATACCTTCCAACTTACCGTTTTGGAGCTACAAGGAAATAACCTGAAAAGTTAACGATAATTTAAGTCACGTGGGTGTTTCTCCAAGAGCTCCTGGGCGTCCGTTGGCTCGTTGGGTCGACGACATTCGTAAGATTGCGGGACACTTCTGGGTTAGACTGGTTCAGGACCGAGATGAGTGGCGTACTAGAAGAGAGGCCTATGCTCAGCAGTGGGCGATAAATGGCTGAAATGATGATGATGATGATGTGTGTTTCTAAAAATGAAGCTCAACTAACTATTAAGCTCACACATTTACGACTAAATGTAGATATTAAAACGATTTCCATCTTGCTAGGAATTCATTCCTGGAAATAATCTTATTCTCTTGTTCTATTGATACTTGGTGAGTATTGGTTCAACCATGATATTGTTTATTTAAAATCCTGTGACCCAAAAGTGACCCAAAGGACGTAACCATATCAACGACCGCTAATAAAAAAAATCTTGTAATTGAAAGAAAATTACCAAAAGCGTCATAGGTACATATACCTATAACATTTGCAGAGATCCCTCGATTTCTCCAAGATCCTATCATCAGACCCCAATTTGGTGCCAACGGGACCATGTCGGGGTTATACACGTTCAATCACAAAAAAAATAAAAAATGGTTCACGATTCTCTTCAGAGATAGGGTAACATACATACAAAAAAAAAATAAGTCGAATTGAGAACCTCTTTCTTGAAATAAAACTATGAAAACGGATAAACTCGCGTATATTAACTAATTCGGAACGTCGGAATGAAGTTAAAATTAGTTAATATACGCGAGTTTATCCGTTTTCATAGTTTTATTTCATGTGTAATCCTCGCGGTAACCGAAGAAAATATTACCCTCTTTCTTTTTTTTAAGTCGGTTAAAAATGATTCACCGATCGTAATATGAATAGGCATAACAATAATACCTAAATAGATCTTTATTTAGATAGTGTTGCACACGGTTGCGCTGTCAACGCTCGACCGGTAACGTTTTACGTAACTTGGACACGATCCTATTGCTATAATCGATTGTCGATACGATAACCGAGATGATAATGGCGTAATGTATTGTACTGTCTTCGGGAATTTGTAATTTTAATAATATCGTGTACCGAGACGCAATTATCGTCGTTACAAGCTAGGCCTATACAGCGTGGGTATTTGATACGGGCGAATAATTAATCCAGCTATAATATCTGATCCTACGAGTCGTATAACATAACCATTTCGTTAAATTTTGTTGTTGATTAGGTGTAATGATTTTTCTAAAGTGCAACCCAGCAGCAATGTATGCCGGCCAACTGACATGAGACTCGTATGACGTTTAGATACTTATGTGTACTTTAAGTAATGTGGCTACCAGTGGATGCTATACATTGCGGGCTCAATTATTTTGTATAAAAAAAATACCTTAATTTCTAAAATAAATTTATGTAAATAGGTTCCCTAGGTCCGATAGTAATCGCCACTAAAATATTCGCCCGTATCAAATACACACGCTGTAAAACTATAAACTTTCCCTTGTTATTATCGTTGAACGTTAATTTTTATTTGTGGCATTTTTGCTATATTGAGCTATTTCTAGTCATCAGAATCATGAGCCTTTTTTATTCTAATAAGAAAATAATGATTTAGGGAAATAATAACTTTTCAAACTTAAACTCAAAACATTTACATTGACATTTGCCTTGTATTCTTAGGATCACGATGAAAATTTGTATACCCTGACATTGTATTTCGAAATTTCTTCCTGAAATAAATAAAGCTAAACTAAACTTTATTCAAGACACTTACACTTTACAGAACAAAAACAAACAAATACAGTTAACATAGTGTCACGAAATGGGCACTACTTCAGCCAGCGCTGATCTTCCGTAGGGACCATTTGATGAAGGGCCAAACTAAAATATGCACTACTTTTACTACTGTTACTGGGCATTTTCACTTCTGGGGACACCCAATTTGCTTAACTCTCACAAAAAACTTAACTTCGATGTCAGCTTTGTAACGACAATTAAGTATGAAATATTTACGTAAATCCACTTTGTTCGTGTTTTTATATTGCATATACGCGTATTCTTTCTGGATTAAATGATAAAAAAATATTTTTGTTAATATTTAATGCTTAATTGTCGTTACAAAGCTGATATCGATTTTAACTTTTTTGTGAGAGTTAAGCTAATTGGGTGTCCCTAAAAGTGAAAATGCCCTACTACTACTACGCGTACTTTGATGACTAAAATACGCAGTCATATCTTGGTGTGGACTGTGGACAAACATGGCAGCATTAGAGCAAAAAGGAGTATTTGAGTGTTAGAATATTATTTATTTAATAAGATATTACTGAGGATATATTTATCCTGCTGTACTGCTGTATTTATCATGCGGCTGTACTGTATTTATAGCGGTTATGGTTAGGAGGACAGATAGAACGTGGGTGAATCAACTTTTTTCTGTCAGTTATTGCCATGGTTACGGTAACCTGAGTCACGGTTGCATAGTTTAAATAGACATAATTTTACTTAAAACCAGCGTGACTCAGGTGACCATGGCAACAACAGACACAAAAAATTACCTAATAATAGAAATTTCGGAGTTCATGATTCTGTGTAGAATTAAGTATTGTAAAAAAATAGGTATAATGTCGGGAATATGACCTCGAAGCGGCACGCCGTTCTAAAATCGTGATACATATACGAATAGACAAATGTCTAAAAGTGACATTTGTCTTTATAAACGATTTATTAAACGGGATGAATTTATGTTATCAGTGTCAAAAAAGTGGACCCCGTAATTTGAATTAGGCTTTCAATTTTGAAAGGTATCGAATTTGACACTCGTTGCCTTGGTTACGAGCAACTTATTTATTACGAGATAAGATGAAATGATAAAATGCCTCGGACAATCAATAAAATCGAAGAATTCGTGTCATTAAAATTGGACTACATGTTGAAAAGACTTTTTACTACTGTACATTAGTAAGTGTAGTAGTGGTTACGTGATCTCGACGGATCTATATCTGGATCCCTAACGTTTTTTGACCTATTTTTACATTCACTAACGTTTTATGTCCGAATGATCATTTGTCCTAACGCTCATATGCCATATTTTTAATTTTCCTAATATCGTATGGATGATTTTTGTTTTCCCTAATGCGTTATATCCTAATTATCATTTTCCATATCAATTATTCATCCTAACGTTATATGTAATAATAGTCATGTATCATAATTGTCAGTAAGCCTAATGATCGATAATCCTAATAATCGTATTTCCTAACTCTGTATGGCCTATTGCACTTTATCCTATATCTGTAAGCTGCTGACCTGACGGGTCAGAGTATAGCAAAGGGGGCGCGGGAAATTTTTTGATGGGGGTGGTGTCATTATAACACGTATTATTTTATGCTATCGTATAGAGGACGCTAAAATAAGCATGATTTGTATGGACAACTTGTCTAACTTTATAATTACCAAGATATCCAAAACCAAATTTTGGGTCTATATCGGGTGGCATAATGTTTTTATTTCGAAAAATTTGTCGCATAACAACTTTACGCCGAAAAATGAATGGCATAAACATTGTTGCGCATATTTTTGCTATGCCGAAATTGTTAATCCTAACTTGGTTGTTCCTAAATATTGTTTGTCCTAATGATTTTCGTGTCTAATGTATATGTATCGAAAAATTATCGTGCATAATGGTGATGTTCCTACTATTTAATGTACTAATATTGATTACCTACCTTTAACTAGCTTTAAATTTTTTTTTAATTTCCTTATACTTAACTATTACTAAATAATTCGCCCTGTTGTCCAAAGAATTTAAGTGAGCAATTTTGACCTGAGAACCGTTCGACGAAGCCCCGCTGCGCGGGGCTTCTATTTCCGCTCTAAGGGATAAAAGGTACCTAACGAACCTATCCAGGTTAAGGTAGGGGATGTTCAGATTATTTATTTTTTAATGCGGGGGGCTTCGCCCCCCGAGCCCCCCTGGTGGGGGGCTTCGCCCCCCCGTCCCCCCTTTTTTTGGCTTTGTAAGTATGAGGATGTGTAAACAATTGATTAAAAATACTTAAGTATTTAAAGACTACGCCATTCACTCCGCCCTAGTTTCGAAACCTAACCAATCCAGATTTGGCACCCCCAAATTTTATTTAATTAAAAAAAAAATTGTGTAACCATTACCGACATTATGATTAAATATTGTTAGGTATGGCTATTGAGTGCTAGGGCTTCTGTCTCTTAGGACAACAACATTTAGGCTAAATGACATGAGGTGAAACGTTATTAGGGATTTCGAAGAATATGGAAAATAACATTAGGGTTTTTAACAGTTATGGTAAAAAATTTTTTGGGCAAGTGAGTTTTAGGACAATCATTACATTATGGAAAATGAGTGTTATTGCAACTGATCGATAGGGCTAATGCCCATTAGTGCAAAACAGTTCGGGCAAGTGATTTTAGGACAAACGATGTTAGGGATCTCGAGGGAGACCCGATCTCGACATTTTATGTGTGAAAGTGATTTTTAGTCGTCGTTGGTCACATATTAATTATTATACAGGGTGTTTTTTTTTCGACCGTTCAAATTCTACGTAGTGAATGTGTAGGTCATACTGACCAACTTTTACTATGGGGACAAAGTCGAAATCGCGAAACAAAAATCAGCTGTTTCATACATTTCGGCCGGCGTAATGCCGCCAATTTGTATGAAACAGCTGATTTTTTTTTCGCGATTTCGACTTTGTCCCCATAGTAAAAGTTGGTGAGTATGACCTACACATTCACTACGTAGAATTTGAACGGTCGAAAAAAAAACACCCTGTATTACTCAGTATAACTTATACAGGGTGTTACGCGAGCCACTGAAAACCTTGAACGGGGTTATTTAGTAGGCTATACTGAACAATATTTACTACGGGACCCGAAATCTAAAAATAAAAATTGCCTTTTTCATAAAGGTGCATTCAGAGCAAACGAACATTCGCTATTCTAACCCCCCGCTCTACGAAATTCGATCGTTACACAAAACGGGATAGAACAGCGAATGCTCTTTTGGTCTGAATGCACCTCAAGGTCTATCCCCCGCTCTACGAAATCAACCAATCACGTTTTGTGTAACGATCGAATTTCGTAGAGTGGGAGGTTAGAATAGAGAATGTTCATCATCATCATCATCATCATCATATCAGCCGAAAGACGTCCACTGCTGAACATAGGCCTCCCCCAATGATTCAGCGAATGTTCGCTTGGTCTGAATGCACCTATACATGTTGACGGATCGATAACGACGTTTTGTATGAAACAGCCAACATTTTTTTTGAGTTTCTGGGTTAGCTCCATAGTAAAAGTTGTTCAGTATAACCTACCAAATCACCCTGTTGAAGGTTTTCAGTGGCTCGTGTAACACGGTGTATATACACCGTGTTTTTATTGATTTCCGTTAAACTGCACAGGTTACTTGGGACATTAATAGAAGTTGTCTGGTATATCAGCTTTTGTTAATTTCGTAAAAAAAAAATTTTTTTCGTTTTTATACATAATAATTGTAATGGCAAGAGTGAGAGAACCTTAATAATAAGAGCTCAGGTGACTGATGGCACACGTCAAAATAAGTAACATTAGGATGTTGTAATAAGGGTTGCAATACACTTGTTCAATGTTCAGTCATTAAACTTATTTTTTTAATAACTCAATAACAATAAGAGTTAAGACACTAGTTTCTTAGAGAAAAATTTTTTTTTGACCTAAATAAGCTTCCCTTTAATTTAACGGAAATCAATTAAAACACGGTGTACAGTGTGTGTGATGTTATAAGTAACTCAAGAAACACCATGCATATGTTTTAAAACATTACAAAGGTATTCGGAACCCTATAGCATATACTATTTTTTGATATCATATGACTATGCATAGTTAATCACAGACAGGAAGTAAGGCACTTCGAATAACAACATCCGCTCTTTTGTATTAATCGGACCCATATGACATTTGGACGGTTGACAATCGACAGTCCACTTTAAGCGTAAACAATTAAGGTTTAATTTTGATAGCTTAGTGTGAAGGAAATATCGAATTTCTACTTTTATTACTACATAGTTGATAGATTTTAGTACTATTTGGCTAAGGGCTTGTCCATTAATCACGTCATACTGTATAGGGGGATGGGGGGGGTCAAGAAAAAATCGCCAATTATCACCATAGGGGAGGGGGGGGGTCATCAGACAAATCACGTGTAATTTTTTGTTACTCTCGAATCAGCCATCAATTATAGCCAGTAAAAAAATCTTTACTTTTTTATAAAATACTTTTTAAATACTAAGTTTTAAAACTTCGCCATCATTTAGCTCGTAGTTGGCAAACAAGTACGTAAATTCAAGTGTTATTAAAAGGACTACTTCAGTTGGCAAAAAAATACACGTGATATTGGCTAGGGGGGGGGGGTCCTGAAAATATCACCAAATATCACCATGGGGGCTGGGGGGGTTTAAAACATACCAAAATCGTATGACGTGATTAATGGACAAGCCCTAAGTCTAGCTATTGTACATTGTTGTAGAGGGTGGAAAGTAAGCAATAGATGAACGAGTTAGTTCGAAGGCCGACCCCTGTTGAGGCCTTCGATAGTACGAGTTCATCACATTGTGCTTTTCACGACTACTGAGAGGAATTAAAACACATTCTTGTAATTAGAAAAAATACATTTTAATTTGTTGTGGCTGAACGCCATGATCCCGTGACACAAAAATAAAAATAAAGTTACAAGCAGTCTGAGAATTTTTTTCTGAAATAATTTTTAAATCGTCATATCTACCTATGAAATCCGTGTTTAGATACGACCTTTTACTTTACGTTCAACATTGTTGTACTGTTCGTGACGTTCATAGAACTGCCAAAATTTGACAACTATACAACTATAAGCAACTTTCCGTACTGTGTTTAGTCAAACAATCACCACATTTACGAACGGTGTCGTGAAAAATATATTTTATTGTATAGGTCTGTAGGTAAATTAATAACAACAATAAGACCCAATCATTGAAGTACGTGATGTTACCATCTTGAAGCCCTATTCTATATTTTTATCATTAGAAATAAGTTACATGACATGTAATGCATAAGACAGACAAAAATGCATTTCGAACCCTAATATCTAAGGTCCGACCGAGACCCATATTTTAGTCTCGGCCGAGACCGAGAATAAATTTGATTCTCGGCCGAGACCGAGACCTAGATCTCGGTCGGACCTTACTAATATCGGTCAGTAGAGTTCAAACCCAAAGTGGTAATTTACTTATGCATAAAGGTGGATTTACACCAAAACGAGCGAATGCTCATTCCATCCCCCACTCTACGAAATCAACGAATTACGTTTTGTGCAACGAACAAATTTAGTAGAATGGGGATAGAATTGAGCATTCGCTCGTTTGGTGTAAACCCACCTATAGTGGATTAAAATCAGTTTTCATCACACTTGCTGTCTAAGCACGCCATTGCTTGCGCGCGTAGCGGGAGTAATAGAAAAGTGAAATTCCCTAGGGAGTAATAGAAATGTCAGTACGTCATTTAATATTATTATGTCTTCAAACTTATTTTTTGTTTGGCAAGTGTGATGAAAAACATTGTATGCATCACGGTCGGTAAGCGGAATACTAACTCGAGTCATAAAAGCCCTCCGCCTGACGGCGTCGGGCTTCTAAGACTCTCGTTAGTAATTCCGTACTTACCTCCCTTGATGCACAATGTACTATTATACTCTGTCTGTACATCTAATATTAGTAGATTGTGCATCAAGGGAGGTAAGTACGGAGTCACCAACGAGAGTGTTAGAACTCGAGTGAGTATTCCGCTTACCGACCGTGATGCATACAATGTTTTTCATCACACTTGCCAACCAAAAAATAAGTTTTAAGACATAATATTATTAAATGACGTACTGACATTTCTATTACTCCCTAGGGAATTTCACTTTTCTATTACTCCCGCTACGCGCGCAAGCATTGGCGCGCTTAGACAGCAAGTGTGATGAAAATAAATTTATAAACATAGTAGCGTTACTGTAAAACTGTGTATTTTTATTATTATTTCCTTTATTTAACTTCTTTCTTAGTTTAGGGTTTTGATAAAATGAATATAAAATTAAAATACAATACAACATACAAAAACAATACAAAATATAAACACTTTATAAAAACCCTAAACTAGGGTGCCGCTGGCAACGGGGCGGGCCCAAGCTGCCGGTGGTTAAGGTCCCAGAGAGAGGAATCGACGGACTATCCGCGCCGTGTCCAGGATTACCGCCTTCTGTATCCGACCCTTGATCCAGCCATCTAGCGAGAGACTCTTAAGATGTTGGTCGAGACTCTTCGCTATTAAACCGTTCGCTGTAACGGCTATCGGGACTCGGGACTATGATCGTCGAGTCAACATCCCACATGGCGGTTATCTCGTGGGATTATTATTATTAGTTTCAGTTTGTGACGGTTTGATTGTAAACTGTAATGTCATGTAACTTTTTGACAGTGAAATAAAATAAAATATTCAATTTAGGTTAAAATAACGATCATGTATTGATCTATTGGAGAGCAAACATTATTAGTATAATTACTACATACATAACATAACTTGTGTAATATATTTGGATCATTATTAAAGCACCTAAGCACCACAATAAGCGTATTATGCAAAAACTGAATGCACATGTGCAATAATGAATGTCTTTCTGTTAACCAACAGTTTCAATTGAACATCTTTATCTTTGCAATCCTTATAGTAAACAATTGAGGCTTTTTATGTGTAGATAGTACAGTCGGTCCAAAAATTTTAATGTAAATACTTATACAGATCGTGATTATACAACGACGTATTACACGACCCACTGAAAGCCTTGAACGGATTGATTTGGTAGTACTGAACAACTTTTACTATGGAGTTTTCAGTGGCTCGTGTACAAAAAAAATGTTTGTAATAAACAATTGTTTATATATATTGGTATGTGGCTGGTCGCACAAACAGGCCATCTCTGCATAAGAAATGTTTCCTTTTCTCGCGAAAAATATCGAATTCCAAATGGCTATCTGTCACCAATGGTGATTATTTGATTAATCATTAGGTACCTATGTCAATCATCAAACCTATACTAGTTAACCCTTCATATGTCTAAGCGCTGATCAGTGACGAGGAAACTATTAGAAAAAAATATGCGCGACACACGAGGGGTTAAGTCGTTCGTCGCATGCAAATATGTAATGTGGGTTGTCTAGAAACCTCTCACTTTGTTTCACGGCATTAAAGTCGGTTTACACCTAACGAGCGAATGCTCATTCTACCTTAAAGGTGCATTCAAACCAAACGAACATTCGCTATTCTAACCCCTCACTCTACGAAATTCGATATTTATTCGTTACACAAGGCGCTAGAACAGCGAATGCTCTTTTGGTTGAAACGCACCAAGAAGGTGCATACAGACCAAAAGAGCATTCACTGTTCTATCCCCCGCTCTACGAAATCAACCAATCACGTTTTGTGTACCGATCGAATTTCGTAGAGTGGGAGGTTAGAACAGCGAATGCTCTTTTAGTTTGAACGCACCTTTAGGCGAACGTCGAAGTTGCACTGTACTGTACTATTCGTCAACAGAATCCTAAAAAAACGGATCAGTTTAGACGTCTTTGACACATATTGTGAAACATGTTCGCCAATATATTTTTAGGTTAAAACTAATAAATATCAATAATTTTAACTAAAAATATAAGTGAACTCAAGTGAAATTGGTAATAAAACCAAGATTGTGTTCTAAAAGTGCGTTATTAAGGTAAGGAATAATAAAGATTTTAGGTAAGTTTATTTTTCTTTAGATTGTACTGACAAATTTAATGATTATACGTAAACCGAGACGATACAAAACAAAGTCATAATTCATAAAATGAATAAAACATACATTGACTGTACGATACTCATAACGAATTTCGTAAATAGGTTACATCCAATACATTTATTATTACATTAGAGCATTGAAAACAATAAAGAACCATATTGTTATTGCGATACAGCTGTGGCTGTATTGCTTTAATGTATTACACAATTTATTATAACTTATTTCTTATTAAATATGAGGATTATTTGTTTATTTATTGTTCATTCTCTTAATTCCGTTCTCTAAGTATTTCAAGGCAATCATAAGCTTTGTATGGATCGCATAATTTTAATTCGAACTTAGGAATTGAATAGGATGGGGCAATCCATTGGGCCACCGATAAAATTATCTTTCGTATTTTTTTTCTGTTTGTTCGCACGGTAGGAAAAATAATTGCATTCCCTTTGCTCTTGAGGTTTTGGGACTCAAAATAGATCCTCTAGGAGGTTTTTAGAAGTTTCAGAAGAGTATTTTTGGGTCAAACGCAAACCCATATTCGGAGTCTTTCCGGTGTACAATCTAAAAGTTAAGGCCTATAAAGCTTGATTTTCTTATGAAAGCCTTATCTTCATTAAGACGTACTCCTTTTTCATTGCGTTGTATGATAAAATTCATTACTACCTGTCCACAGGCTGTTAACTGTCGACCACAGGAAAGAAAAAGTGCGTGTTCAGCTGAACTGTAGAGCCCCTCTTTCCTGTAGCCATTAGTAAGCAACTGGTAGGAGTGTAGTCGTGATTTTTAACGTACAATTCAATAGGAAAGGAGTGCCTTTAAATGACAATAAGAGTTTAATAAGAAAATTAACTCTCATAGCCCTTAAGTTTTAAAATGTCCACCGGAAAGACTCATAACATGATTTTGAGTTTTTTTTTATCCTTTTGTTTGATCCTTTTTTTCTTTTAGTTCCTACTTAAATCTATTAGTTCTGAAACTATGAACTATCAAAAATCCCATAAGGGATTATTCTTTTTCCCAAAATCGCACTGGCACCGGCGGGAATGCCTTTATTTTTTGGCCAACCTGTATAAGTATAGGTAATTTCAACAGAGTTGAGGTGAATGATTATTGATTACGCACTCACATCCAAGTGAAGTACTAATTGCAAAAAATACAATGAATAGGATATTAAACCATGTAGTACCTACCTAATACAGCATTGTATCAAAAAATGTAATTGGATTGGCTACAAAAATATAAAATAAATTACCACTGCAAATTAGATCTGTACAAGAGCTGAATATTTTCAAAACCCTCCTTAAAAATGACTAGTCGATAACTGCTACTACACTGTTAACGAGTTTTTGGAAGACCTAATTTAAGTTTAGTATAAATAAGGTGACATGCATGCCCTTACAATTTGTATGCCGAAAGGCGCCACATAGTGAACCTATTCCATAATGTAATACCTGTGTACCTATGTTGGACAAATAAAGATTTTATGTTTATGTTTATGAATATTCATTCATAAACATAAACATAAAATCTCAATATTTTGACGCAAATCATTCGAATTGCGTCAAAATATTGAAGCAAATCCCTTGAACAAACTTTTTGGTCAATCTTACAGTTGCGTTTGCTGTCAGTACGAAAAAGAACACTAATTTCAAATTCCCCGTGTGTTTACATGACATGTTGATGTGTGCGTGACCTCTACTCTCGTGAAACTATACTACTGTTTTGGTTATATTCTGTATAGTTTATTTCATATGCAGTTTGTGGTGCAAGTTCATCAATATCATCTCCACGTGAGTCACGTGGCAGTAAGATAATGTCGCGACCTGAACTGTAAGGTCAGACAGATATTGATTCTCTAAGTTGATGCTTTTAGAATGACTCTTGAAAATAATGTAACGTATGTTTAAGAAACCTTAAATCAGAGGCGTAAGGATCAAAGTCTTTACTTAGCATATTTATGGAGCAGATTGTACCGAAGGCGAAATATACAAGGGCAAAAAAGAAGTTCCTTTGTTACTATTGTCTCCTGGGTGGCCGTGGTGACAGTAAAATATTTCAATCATATTCTAGTCCTGCATTTTTCTCTCATAACAATCATCTCACATCTCATGACAGGTTAGCCATTTTATTGTCAACACTGTCAGCCAGGAGACAATAATGAGAAATGAAAAATGAAGGAACAAAAACATGCAGGTTACCATGCACTATTATAAACTCCATGAGTAACATTTGGATTACATTGCTGCTTTGTCACTTATGTGTTGCAAGTGAATTAAAATAGGACAGCAAATTAATGTTAATCATTTCAAAGGCTTACCTACCTGACATGAAACGTCATGCTCGACAAATGTTAATCACAAAAATAAAGTCACTTTTTCTGTCCCTATGTCCCTTTGAACGCTTAAATCTTTAAAACTACGCAACGAATTTTGATGAGATTTTTTTAAATAGGTAGGTAGAGTAATTCAAGAGGAAGGTTTTTATGTAGGTTTAGTACCCGTGCGAAGCCGGGACGGGTCGCTAGTTTTTCAATAAAATCTAAGAAACACATTTTTAATTTTTAGGGTGACCCAGAAGACAAACTGTTCCAACGGATGATAAATTAAAGCCAAAAACGGTTTTTGTTGTCTTTATAATCATAATAATGAATACGGACTGATCTTCATAAAACAAAAAATAATAAAAACATTAATCTTTAACAGTTTCTCAATCTAAGTTCATTGGAAATTCATGCCAATAAAATAAGTATTTTATTAGAGAAAGTCCACCTATTTGCGTCGTCGTTAAACCCGTTTTCCGGGACTCAGGAATTCTAATCCAGTTCCAATAGTAGGAATGTTATGGCTGGAATGTGAAGGGATCTACCAATTCTACCACCAACATTCTTACTTTATTAGAAAATAATGTGAATAAATCTCGAACAAACACCAAACGTCGCCTGTAGACGTAATTAGGCGGATTTTTATTTTGTTCTAGTTTTTTTTTTAATTTTGCAAATTAGTTTTTTTTATATTTTCTACTCAGAATCGCGAGCTCTTGCGACCATCATTAGCAGAAAAAAATGTCCCGAAAATTCCATACATTTTTGTCTTCCACTGAGTCATTAGTACACCAAACGAAGGAAACTCAGAGGAAAAAAATCGTGTATAAGCGAATTTTGGCATAGTTGTAGGAAATGGTGTTTTAAACCACATACTAAAAGTACTGGTGGTTAGGGGTGGAGCTAACGTGGGGAGAGGGGTGTAAAGGTCCTTATTTTAGATTTTTCGTAAATAACTCGTAAACCGTGGCTTATAGCAAAAAAACGTTCTAGTACATAAGTAATCTTCATAAAATTCTCTACAAAAAAGATGCATGCATGTTTTCTCTGGGATCACTGTGTTATAAGATAAGAAAGCAAGAAGATCGACAATAAAGATATAAACACATTAATAATTTCGAAAAAATAAAGTAAAATGGACAACAAAATAAAAATCAGCTCAATATGAGGTTGTTACGTTAGGTTTTACTCGATACGTAAAGCAGGCCATCGCGCTCGCTGCAATTTGTCAGTGCGGCGCGGTAGAATGCTTTACGTATCGAGTAAAACCTAACGTATCCTTTACTTTTGCTACTGATTCATCATCATTATCATCATCTCAGCCATAAGACGTCCACTCCTGAACATAGGCCTACCCTCTTTTTTTTTATGCTATAGGTGGCAAACGAACAGACGAATCGCCTGATGGAAAGCGATTAACGTCGCCCATGGACACCCGCAACACCGGAGGCGTCGCAAATGCGTTGCCGGCCTTTAAGGTGGGAGTACGCTCTTTTCTTGAAGGTTTGAAGGTCGTATCGGTCCTCCACATGTACCGGTTAGATGCGACCTGCAGCGTGTCCCGGCGACCTTCATAAGGTCGTCTGTCCATCTTGTGGGTGGACGTCCTACGCTGCGTTTGCCTAGCCGTGGTCTCCACTCGAGCACTTTTCGACCCTATCGACCATCTGCTCTGCGTGCAATGTGGCCTGCCCATTGCCACTTCAGCTTGCTACTGATTATTTTTTATATTTTATTTACTGTACTTCTAAGTTATCTAAATGTACTTATTATGTCCTATACTAAACCCCGTTAAGAGATTCGCTAGAATGTCTTTTTACACCTCGTACGTAGATACATTTGAGTTTTGAAGTACCTACAGTCAAGTGCAAAAATAAGTATCGATAGAATCCGCTCATAAATATGTTACGAAGTTCTTATTACACAGAATTAGAGTGCTCTGGGACATATTTTTGAACATTTTTGTATATATATTTTTTTGTCTTTGACTTTACAGTCTTAAACTCTTAACCGCTTACTGTTACCTAACGGTTACTTTGACAATTGTAGAGTTAGCATAGATATATTATTATAGTGATATGAGTAAATTGTACTTATATACCTTGTCACTGGTTGGTAGTGACCCTGCCTAGGAAGCTGGCGGTTCCGAGTTCCAATCCCGGCATGGGCATTATTTGTGTATTTATTTATCACAAATATTTGTCTCTTGGTCGTGGCTGATTATGTATTTAATATGCATCTAAGCGACGATATATTTAATAGATATTATATATATATCGTCGCTTGGTACCCACATCACAAGCCTTAATTGAGCTTACCGTGGGAGTAGGTGGATTTGTGTAACGATGTCCCATGATATATATGTATTATTTATTTATTTATACCGACTATCATACGATATTCTTGCAACCATTGCAAATATTCAAACAAAATAAGTAACAGCAGATCATTTCCACCATTATCGTGCGCTAACGTTAAGGTAACCAGGTCAAGCTATAACAAAGACGTGTAAAAGTATAGACTGTATTTCTACCGGGAACTACGAAAAACGTAAATTTCTAGCAACCGTCTCTGTCACTCTAATGATGGAATAACAGAGACAGACGCTCTAAATTTACTGTTTTCGAAGATCTCGCTAGGCTTACCGGTTTAGGATAAATCCTATCCCTATTCAATTCAATATATCTCATATTAAAAACACATGTCAATAATTAGTCATACAAATAAAACATACAATAAAAATCATACCTATTACTGTGTTTCTTTCGTTAAATCAAAAAATGTTTCAAAAGTAATAAATGTTTTTTTTTGTATGACAAACAAACTACAATTACGTACAATATAACATTTCAAAAATATAACTAAACTAAAACTAGATACAAACTAAAATTGAAATTGAACGTATTGCGAAAACACAAATCAAATTATTTATTAACTAAATATTTTGATTTGCAAAAACTGAGTACGTGGGTTCGATCCCCACCTCGGATAGGTGATCTTGGTCGTTTTTCTTTGGTATATGACATCTAATATTTATAAAATAGAAATAAATAAAATCTAAAATAAAACTAAAACAGACCCCTGCGGCATGGTCCCCAGGACGCTGGCAGCATTTCCTCGCTGGATTGCCAACCTAATGCGTTGAGCGAGGAAGCTGCCATCCCTTGGGTCTTCCGTGGGGTCTCTTAGTCTCCAATAGTACATTGTGTATTAGGGGCGGTAAATAATAAATTGTGAAAGAGTGTGAAAGTAAAGCCCAAGCCCAATGTTTGAGGCAAAAAAAGAAAATAAAACAATATATTTTCACAAAACTACTCTAAAATGGTCTAAATCATTTCTCAAAATCAGGGATGACTTAAATTTATCATTTTTATAACAGAAATCCGCGGAGCCGCGCTAGTGGGACGTAATGTTGTATGAAAATCCTTGATTGCCCTAGGGCGTAATGACGCATCTACGGCTCGCATCACCGCAGCGCATTGGCGCACTTACCGAACAGGTGTGATGAAAAAGTTATAAAAATTACAATTAGTAGGTACCTATTTACCTCATTGTGCCCCATCTGACCTTACCTATTTTTCTCCTCCCACCTCCCATTTCCCCTTAACTGGTCTCTAAGCACCTTGTTTCGCTGCACAATCTCAGTAATAGTAAAATTGAGCAAGCCATTGCACCGAGTAATGGAGATGTAACGTTATACCGAACGTTTGTTAATGACGCTATTCATTCATTCAGTTCATTAACTTGTTCAATTGTTCATGTAAATTGTGAAATATTTGCATCTGGGTTGGTCAACTATTTCTTGTTCTGATTCTAACCCGTCACCCAGGAGACTAAAGTAGCATAGTTAATTGAAGAAATGTTTTGGCATGCTCTAGTAACGTGGTCAGTAGGTCCATAATAGAAAGTCCCTGTAACTGTCATACGTAAAAAAATAAATATCTTGGGATATTTTACACAAATCGACTTACTCTCACGGTAAGCTCAATTAAGGCTTGTGATGTTGGTACTACTTGGTACCAAGAGCGATGCTACATAATACATATATACATATAGGTACTTAAATATATAGACAGCCACGACCAAGGAACAAATATTTGTGATAAATAAATACACAAATAATGCCCTCGCCGGGATTCGAACCCGGCACCCCCAGCTTCATAGGTAGGGTCACTACCAACTAGGCTAAGGAGGCTGACAAAATAGAATGGCCTTGTAACTATCACACGTATTTAAAAATTTACGTTTTTTTAAATTATAACTTATCATTATCATTCTCCAAACTGTTTTGAGAATGACCCAGAATAACGCAAAAATGGCAACTAGGAACAAGAAACCTTTGATCGACCCAATTACAAAAAGGATACAATGAATATAGGTAGAGTTGCAAAGTGGCCGTCATTTTCAATAATTTACTGACATTTATAATAAACAAGCGACCCGCCCCGGCTGCGCATGGGTACTATACCTACATAAAACCCTTCCTCTTAAATTACTCTACCTATTAAAAAAAATCTCATCAAAATCTGTTGCGTAGTTTTAAAGATTTAAGCGTACAAAGGGACATAGGAAAAGAAAAAGTGACTTTATTTTATAATATGTAGTGATATTTGCTAAAACTTATTTTCTACTCGTAGTTTTCAATAAAAAGATACTGCAAGATTGTTTACCTTTTTTAAGTATACCTAACCAAACAGAGTATAATGACCGGTCGACGGTCACTTTGCAACTTTAAATATGTATACCTAATGTTCTTCGAAATTTTGATGTTCTTTAGGCAAACTAGAATCTATATTGCTTGTGATTGGTTAATGTGGGTCAAGTATAATCCCATAGGCGTAGGCAATCCACACTAATAAATCGCAGTCGCAGGATTCGCAATCGTGATAACACGTAATTGACTCATAAATTTATAATAAGGCGCTAAAAAACGTTAATAGCGTGTGTCATCGATATGGGTACATAATACCTATGTTATAATAATATCTAGAATTTACTCACTATTAATTTAGAAGGTTGCACCTAAGCGAACAATCCTACATGCGAACAATCCTTTTCTTAATGTGTTTTATAGAAATGTCCCAATGTAAAATGTATATATTGTAATAAAATTCAGTACAGAATACGGGCGTTTCTCCAACCACTGAAAGTGAAATCGTAACAATAGGTATTAGGATAAAACTTTGTGCCGGGTATTACCGGTCAAAAGGCAACGTTTGGTTGTAATTTTGAACAAAAACAGTGAATTGTAAATATTGGATGTCATATACCAAAGGAAAAACGACCAAGATCACCAACGTCGGGAATAGAACCCACGTACTCAGCTTTCGCGGCTGATGCCTGCACCGCTCGGCCACTCGGTCTTAGCAACCACCAGTAAATTTTTTCGGGTATATCAATCCTTTACAAGGCTAAGCGCAAAAAAGTTCAAAAACACTGAAGGCAATTTTTCAAAGGTTTTCTACAAAAGTCCGGCTTTTACTGCTATCGTGACATTCGTGACTTTTTTCTTGTTGCTATTCTGTCACGATACCCAAGAGACAACAGTTGCATCGTTCGGTCTTCTTCTTCTTCTACCTAGCGTTATCCCGGCCTTTGCCAGGGTCCGCTTTCCTGCTACATTTCCTCCACTTTGCGCGATCCTGGGCATCTAGTTCGGTAAAAGAAATTATTCAGCACGCTCTATAGGATATGCTTTTATGTGCCGTATGTACGAGGGAAGATAGTCCGTAGCACGTGTGCATTGGCGGGCTTCTCAACACGTGTGTCCGGTACATTGTGTAGGGTCTTGGGGCAAGAGTATTTTGTATAGGGATTTGATTTCATGTGTAAGTGCTTAACACTAAGACCGCCCAGCAGTGTTATTCACTAAGGAAACCGCCTTGCTAACAGCGCTGTGTCAGCGCTGCGGCAGCGTCGAGCCTAAAAATGGTATTCACTAATGCACTTTAAACGACACTAGCGTTCGGCGACGAATGCGGCGTGAGCAGTAGTGTTATTCACTAAGGAAACCGCCTTGCTGTCAGCGCTGTGTCAGTGCTGCGGCAGCGTCGAGCCTAAAAATGGTATTCACTAATGTACTTTAAACGACACTAGTGCTCGGCGACGAATGCGGCGTGAGCTGGAACTACATTGCGTCGAAAGTTTGACGTTTAATGTATGAACTTCGTATTCTCTAACGAAAAACAGCGACGAACTCGCCCACAACCTCGCTCACAGCCTCGATTCCTAATGTCAAATCAAACAGCTAGGATTTTAGACAAGGCTGTCTCGACATCGAGCTCGTTGACGAACGCAGCGTCGAATGTGTCAATAAGAGAATAGCATAGCTGGAACTACACTGCGTCGAGAGTTACCGCCTACAGTTCGACGACGAGCTGTTCTATGTTAGTGAATACCGTTTTTCGCAGCGCTGCGCTCTACGTCGAAGTGAAGGCTGTCTCGTCGTCGAGCTCGTTGACGAACGCAGCGTCGAATGTGTGAATAAGAGAATAGCATAGCAGGTACGCCGCGTGGTCCGATGAGCTTGTTACTTAGATCACTCGGACTACGATTTTTTTAGCGATGGCTCGGTTGATCTTGACGAAGAGCCAACCGGGTAAAAACTTCATACCTACTCCAATTGATCGAACAAGCTAATCGATAGTATTCGATATTAAGTCAGAAAAAACGAATCTCAAAATTTTATGTTTTACTGTGACATCAATTATTTTGTGTTATTTAGTTAATTAATCAAAGTTAAGTTTCCGTATACCTATCTAACCAAACCCTATAGGACGCTACTTAATGAATTATAAGAACCTTCTGCCTACAAGGTCTACATACGCCTCAATTAATTTTGTAATTCTATGTCAATTATTACTGATTTTTCAATCCCCAGATAACAGTAGGTAACTGACAAATAAATGTTAGCTCTATCCTTTTTTGACTGATGACCAGCGATAAGGATGGTAATATTTTTAACTGACGGATACTTTTAACTGAGGATTGAAAAATCAGCCCTTAGACAAATTTCCAATTAGATGATTAGATGCTACAAGTCTGTATATTGTAGTCTGGTAGATATAACCAAATGAAGGCTCCACGGAAAAACATGTCGAGTGCATAGAAAAATCAGGGCAAATTCACACCTTATTATGTTAAAAGTAAGGTGGTTTTTCCTTCTGTAATTGGAATTGACTAGACATGTTCTTTCCGTGGACCGTTCAAATGCTTTATGATATGAGTGTTATGACAGGTACAACAATACAACATTATACGAGAGCGTGACTAGTAAACGTCTAAAATAATACTTGAATTGGAAACACAAATCCCCAGATTAGATTACAGTTGCCACGGAACGAGATACTTTACCGAACACAAACTGAATTGCAATCAATGCTAGTTGCGCGACATGCTGTATAATGTTACCTACAATATTACGAATACTTGGCTAATACTTATTGATAAATTCAGAAATAAATAGCGCGCGATCAAAAATTCATACATATTATAATTACCTACTATACATTGTTGTTTTGGATATTTGGGCATAATAGAGTCACAGAGAAAAAGTCAATAGAGTTCATTATTAAATTGATTTAAACTTTCACGTGTATCACTCATATTTTAAAGACAAATGGGTCTTAATCACGTAAACTTACGTTTAATTATATCCTGGGTCGCGTTTTATAAAGTTACAATTTACAATTTCGCCGTTTGCCTCTCTTTCTAGCTAATATGTGCGTGCGTTAGAGAGGCAAACAGCGAAATTGTAAATTGTAACTTTATAAAACGCGACCCTGACGTTTCAGGCATGACGTGATCGCAGGCAGACACTCGTGTGTCGAGGAGTGGTCAAGATATAATTAAACGTAAGTTTACCTACGCGATTAAGACCTGTTTGTCTTTAAAATATGAGATCATTATTAGGTTAGCAAATCGCGACATTTCTGTTACAAAGGGATATAGCGCCGCCTGGGGGCAGAAAAAATATCGAAAACCCTCATTAATAAAGATATAAAATGGGCACTTTAATAAAATTGCTTCTTGAGTTTAAATACCTAAACAGCCTTATACAGGGTGGTCCAAACCTTGACGTCAAAAAATTTTTTTTGAATATACCCCATGTATGTTGGCCGATTTTTTGTAGTTTTCGAGTTATGAATTTTTGAAAAAAATTTTTTTGAAATTCTGGAATGAAGAAATGTATTAATAAAAAAAAATCTATTGGGTTTTTTAACTAGTTTCTTTTTGTAAAAGTATGACTACAAATAAAGCATTTAGTGACAAAAAAAATAGCGTCCTCACTTTGATACAAGTAGGATAAAAAATATCTAATTCAAAATTTTACGCCAAAAACGCATCAAAATAGCATTACTGTACGTAAATAAAAAAATAAAACATGTCCCAAGGAATTTTAGTATTCTAAAGACCGCCCTAGACCTTGAGCCTTCGTAAAAGCAAAAAAAAGTGACACTTAATGATGAGGATTTTTCGGAGTAGTCGGTCAAATAAACTTAAAAAAGCTTGAAATTTTAAAGTAGCAAAAAATGACTTGAATAACTACACAAATTGAGTTTTCGTGGTATTTTCTGTCTTTGTTTATTGATAAGAACAACAAAACAGACGAAATATTACTTTATTTTGAAATATTTTTTTTTTTTTTTTTAAGTTTAATTTGACCGACTACTCCGAAAAATCCTTATCATTAAGTATCACTTTTTTTTGCTTTTACGTAGGTTTAAGGTCTAGCTAGGGCAGTCTTTAGTTTTCCAAAAGTCCTTGGGATATGTTTTATTTTTTTTATTTACGTACACTAATGCTATTTTGATGCGTTTTTAACGTAATATTTTGAATTTAGTATTTTTTATCCTACTTGTATCAAAGTGAGGACGCTAATTTTTTGGTCAGTAATAGCTTCATTTGTAGTAATACTTTTACAAAAAGAAAATATCTAAAAAACCCAATAGTTTTTTTTTATCAATAAATTTCTTCATTCCAGAATTTCTCAAAAAAAAATTTTTCAAAAATTCATAACTCGAAAACTACCAAAAATCGGCTAACATACATGGGGTATATTCTGATAGCTCATGACGTAGGGAACCTAAAAAAAATTTTTTGACGTCAAGGTTTGGACCATCCTGTATACTGCACCCACCTAATCTTACTGTTTAGCCCATTGGTTGACTGGTAGAGAATGCCTTAAGGCGTTAAGTCCGCCATTTGTATTTGTGCCTATTTGTATTGTGCAATAAAGTTTAAATAAATAAATACTAATGTCGCCACCTTTAGTCAAGTTTACAAAGAAATGTACTGATGTTCTCTTGGAATTCAACACCGGTGAATGTCCTCACATAGCGGAAGATGGTAGAGGAAGGTCAGGGCAGGTGTGATGACCTGGTTAAGGTCACTAGCGGAATGCGGGCAGCACAACATCTCGCACCTGTTTAGAACAACTTTTTGAGTGCTGCTTGCAATTTTCAACTTTTTCCACGCCTTCCCTCTTGCATCAAATTGTGACATACACGCCAGTATCTCTACTAATGAACAACGAAAATAAACTATCTGTCAGTAAGACAGTTACTTTGACAGCATATTCAATGACCACTTTAAGGTCTCTGCCTACTAGACCGTACCATGACCGTATCATGAACGTATCAGACAAAAAACTATTATTTCTATTGAAAAGTATGAGACCGTGTTGGCACTGTTGGCCAGCGCCGGAACGTCCCAGTGGGCATAGTCTCATACTTTTCAATACAAAGAATAGTTTTTTGTCTGATACGTTCATGCTACGGTCATAGTATGGTACGGTCTAGTGGGCAGAGACCTTTAGTGGCTGCTAGCGTGGTAGGCTGGACAACACACGTGGTTCTTGGCGTTGAAAAGGTTAACAATATTTCCTTTGTTTTAATAATTTTGAACCGGCAAATACTTAGCCACTGAAAATCTAAGCTCAAATATATTTTTTCATCACACCTGATCGGTAAATGCGCCAATGCGCTGCGGCGATGAGCGCCGTAGATGCGTCATTACGCCCTAGGGCAATCAAGGATTTTCATACAACATTACGTCGCATTAGCGCGGCGCCGGGATTTCTGTTATAAAAATGATAAAAAGTCATCCCTGGTTTTGAGAAATTATTTAGACCATTTTTTAGTACTTTTGTGATATATTGTTTTATTTACTTTTTTTGCCTCACAGGTGTGATGAAAAACATTGTGTGTGCCACGGGCGGTACAAGAATTATGAACTCGTGTGAAGTAAAGGCCCATTTAGACGATACAAGATTCTTGAACAAAAATCGGCAATAATTGTACGCAAGTTTTGTCATTCAATAATTGAATTCAAGAATTGAATCAAAGTGTTTACACATGAACAATAATTAAAATCTTGAATGAAATTATTGTATACAATTCTTGACTATCAATTTTCTTGACCGTATCTTGTTTACACCACGGACATTTATCGTAAGGCAATAGTTGCTTGCAAGTATTGACACGTCTAAACTTAGAGTTGAATCAACTATGGCGTATTGAAGCAAGAATTGAACCGATTTGCATTGGCAGATTTTCATTCAATATTGAAAGTTCGCACGATGAACAAAAATGATATCAAATGACCAAAATTCGGAGATAATTGAATTAATAGAAATTTGTAGAGGTTACGAATGTCTCTGGGACACAGAAAATAAAAACTATGAGTGACTTTATCGAGCAAGTATGAAAACTGAGCTTTGTTCCCACGAAATATGTTTTTGAACTCTGCAACATCCTCAGCTCTAAGTTCCATGCATAGGGTGTTTGAAGACTTTGAAGCCCCCAGCAATCCCAGCATGTTTCTTCCTGTGGATCCATTTTCTTGACTACAATTTTTTGCGGCGTTTTTAGACTAGTTTTTCCCGTAGCACAGTTGCTATTACAGCAGCGACAAGGAGCACACCTTCGCGTACGGAATCCATTGTGAAAAAAAAGATTGATTCACATTTCTTGAATTCAATCAACTACTTTGATGGCTTTGTTTACATGTATACCAGTTTTTAATTCAAGTTGCTGCTTGAATACAATAATGGCACGTTATGTTTATACAGTGCAATTTTTTTGTTGCTGCAACATTCTTGTATTGAATGTTCAAGAAACTTGTATCGTGTAATGGGCCTTAAGCCCGCACCTTCGGCTTGGGCTTTAGTTTCAAACTCGTTCACAATTTCTTATTTAGGTACCGCCCTTAATACACAATGTACTATAAAGGTTTAACAAAAACCGAACTAAGAGTGCTGAGTGACCTCAACTCAACCGATAGGCCTACCTAAACCATTTATTTCACTGTGGACTGATTTTTCAATCTCCAGTTAACAGCATGTCAGATAAATGTTAGCTATATCCTTTTTTGACTGATGCCTTGAGAAAAGGACAGTGATAAAATTTTAACTAGCGATTACTTTTATCTAGGGATTGAAAAATCAGGCCTGTGTATGATATTTCTTTGTTACACCGAATATATAGGTTTGTAATTTGGCTGTTCTTAAATTGTAATAATATATCAATATTATTACAATTATAAGAATCCCATTTACAGGACTTCTACATATATTTGAACACCGTAAAAAGGGGTAAATAGGAATGTAGAGTAAACTAGTCTGTTAGCCCAGGACAAACAGTCCAGTTTAGTTTAACACATATGAAAAAATCTGTCGTTCCAATTTAGGACTGTTTGTCCTGGGCTAATACCAGTTTACTCTACGTTCCTATTTACCCCGCCATTCCTATTTACCCCGTTTTACGGTATATACTACGAACAAATAGAACATGGAAGCCGCACGCCATACTAAACTGCCTTTTAAAAACGGTCCTGAATTTTAGTTGACAAGTGTCACCCCCTCTTCAATGCATCACGGTTATGATATGAATTTTAATATCAAGCTATAAAAACTTAAACCGCTATTTAAAAATTGTAATTGGTGCGTCAAAGTTTTGATTCGCTAAATTCTATAGACATTTGCACATTTGTCAAAGATGTTGCGCTGGAATATGCGCGGTGTTAAGAAAAGAACTATATCCTGCCCATCTCGGCACAATTGAACAATTTGTTTTTGGGGGCAATTTTATGCTGGCGTTAGACGTCGATATATGGTCGCAAGGTATGTACAACACAGATCACCGAACAGCACACGTGCGAAATCGCGGGCACAGCTAGTGTCAAATATGAAATATGTCGGTTCACTGTTATTCTTTACATTCTCCATGTATTGTCATGGACATTATATGGACACGTCTAAAATGGTCAATAACACCGATTTTCTGGCGTGGGACCCTATCCGGTGACCAGTGACACATGCATGCGAACAATGCGAGTATCGTAGAAAGCTGTCAAATGTTTTCAGCGCCATATTTGTCAGCGCCGACGCATATTTGTTCGGCATAACGGAACGTAATTATGTCGTGCACATAAACGGTCAACGCCTACCGCGGAGTAGCCAGATCAGGGTGCTTAGACAAGTTGCCAATCGCTAACGCTTAATCGTCAATCGTTAAC
>JALPQI010009229.1:0-46124 GCA_025490895.1 Thaumatotibia leucotreta
CATACAAAAAGAACGGTTCTTCTTTCGTTCTTCGGTATATAAAATCTAAATTAATGGAGTAGTTTAAAATATGTTATTGTAAATTACATATAAAATATTGAGTTGTACATAAAGAGTATAAAACATTTTAAAATATTGAGCTTTTTCGAGGTTTTTGTAAACTAACAGTTCTGGTCCCTGGTTATGGGTCGTTCCCGGTAATTTCCCAGTCTTACTATGGGGAAAGTTTCTATTTGGGAATATTCCTCAGACTGTGCTGGGTAAGTTACCGGAACGACCCGTCACTACTCACATTCCCTCTATTGTAAAGGCATTAAAGTGCATGTTCAGATATTTTTTAACGCCGTGGTCGCTCAGATATATTTTTTGGCGACTATAGTGTCGATTTTGATGCAAGATACTATATAGAGGGTGTAAGTCTAATACGGGCGAAGCTCTTAACTGGCGTTAGTTTATGACATAATAAGTACATTCAAATAACTTTTTCTTAAAATTAGAGCAACAAAATTTTCCATACAAAATAATTCGGCGCGCAATGTAGAGCAACATACGCGAGTTCAGCACTCGTTGACAGCTAATTTCAAAAGCAGATGACATAACTGCCATGTCAACAAAAACAAATGTTCGTACCTACATTGCTGCTCCGATAATCTTAAAAAAATTCTGTAGGGTCATAATTAAGAGTAACTTTAAAAAAAACCTTGTAATCCATGATTACACTAATGAATCCCATGCCTGGTTTAAATGATCGCCCGTATTAGACTTACACACTGTATTTTGATGCAATAACGTTACCATTTCAAACCCTAAACCACGGGGAACTGTGTCAAAGTGACGCTAGAAATAAAATTATAAGAAAGATCTTACTACTTGTCATTTTGACATGGATCTTTAGTGGCCTTTGGTTCCAATTGTTTGAGTGTAGGTACATATAAAATGAAGATAAGTTCGAGCACAAAGACATCTATTGCTGCAGCTAAAATTAATAGGCTATAAATCTCAATCAGATGGTTTTTGTTTTAATGATCTGGTATTATGTATCTGTATTTGGTTAATGACATAATGTTGTTTTGAGTTATGTTTTGATCTTTATGTCAAACAAGTTCCATTTTTATGTCATACTCATTAAGTTTGATTATATTGCATACAAGTAGGTGCTTGTCAATTTTTTCTTATTGGAGACATGATGTTTTATGGTAAAATGTTTGATTAACACGTGCAATAAATACTATCTAAACCAAAAAATTAATATAATTGATATTCAAACAACATCACATGCGGGAATTACACTAGGTCGTTCGCCGCATCGCATTCAAACTATGTTGGTTTCCAGGTAACCTCATACTTTGATTCGGCGACCGCAAGATAACGCATCAGCGTAATTCACGCATTATAGTGTTCAATTATTTGCTTTTTATGGCATTCTGCTTGCCAATGAAAGTATTCTAATATACATATTTTTAGGTCACTTTAAGGTGCATTTAGACGAAACGAGCATTCGCTCATTCTATCCCCCACTCTACGAAATTCGTTCGTTACACAAAATGTGACTCGTCGAAGTTCGTTGATTTCGTAGAGTTGGGGATAGAATGAGCGAATGCTCGTTTGGTCTTAACTGACCTTTACAATACAATGCAATAACTATTTATCGCACCTCAAAGAAAAACACAAAACAAATAATAAAAGAACACGTTTTAAAGAGCTAAACAAAAGGCGGTCTTATCGGTAAAGACCGATCTCTTCCAGACAACCTTTGGGTAGAGGAGATAAGAAAGGAAAAGTTGACAGTAGGTGGTACAAAACTGAGAAAGATGTTAATTCATTTACTAATAAAACTCCCTAAAATATTAAATCTACATCATTGCTGGGATAGTGGCATATATTTAGGGAGTTTTAGTATTTAAATATCCATATAGCAACTCGTAAATGCCCTACGACCCCAATGCACCATTCAAGTTCATTGACCCCAAGTTCCTGACTAGAAGATACTTTGAACAGGTGCGTTGATAGACTAGGGTCACGAGTGTGTACGTTTTCTAAGCAATGCCGGTAAAAGTATTAAAAAGCTTTTTGCCTGTGCTAACGTACATACGATCTGGTTTGGTTAAGGGGAAGCGTATGCGCAAATATTAGCACTGCTGACTGAGGTCACTGAATCTGACATGTTATCTGTGTTACACTTGTTAGTATCAGGTAAGTGTGACAGTGATAGAATGTGACATCAGTCGTAGTTAAATGGCACCTGTAAAAATCTTGTGGTGTATGAGATGTAACTATACTCTTGAATTTAAGATTAGGTACTCATTAAAAAATACCTAATGTGAATTCTACAGGACATTTGATAATTAAACACAAGACAAGTGTTGATAATTAAAGCCCTTGTATACACGTTTGTCAAACTAAATACTATTAGTAAATTATTCGTTTATCCTTATTCCTTATGTGTCTATTTGACGTTTTCGTTTGATAGAACGGGACAATACACGCTAATATACGCTTCCTAAGTTTGTGTGAGGAATGGGTTAAGTTTTTTTTTATCTATATCACTAAAACCACTGGATAGTCTTGCCTGCGAGACCATTTTGCTTCCAACTGTCCAGAAGGCCGAGTGTAGGTAATAACTTATAAGAAACGTCTCGATTGCGTTTACGTTTTCATCGTCAATTTCATACAAATGACGATGAAAACGAAATTATATTAAAAACATTTAAACATTTAAACAATATTAAAAACATTTTGACAACGAGATGATAATTACTAAAAAAATGTTTGGTCATTCCACTCCTAATGACAAGGTTATATCATGCTAATCGACATTGTTTAACATTAACCAAGTTTTTCTCTTCAAATGACTTGTCAATTTAGTCACACTTTGATCTGGTTTTCTTTTCCGCGTTCAGTGTCCAATGGACACTTGTCCATACCTGAGTTGCCGCCGTGCTATTAACGCGAATTTACTTTCTATCTATCCCGTTTGTACTCGCGTATTGGTCTATTGGTGCGAGCGAACGGAAAAGAAAGTAAGCGCCGTTAATACGTAACGCAGCGACAGCTCATGGTACGTTGCAGTGTATCACGATCACGAAAACTTTTTTGCCAGCAATCAAAACTTCTCTTCAGCGTTCGTTATGAGCCAATTCGTGATTTAAATGGATTTTGTGTGATATCAACTATGAACTCTGGACAGGATTTTTCAGAATAACTTAATTTTGACCAATTTTGAACCATGTCGTATGACAACTAGTTAAAGATTTCCTACAATTTGCCTTAAAGCGTCACTTTGACTAAGGTCCGGTCCTGACTGAGGTATGTTAACACGTGAAAATATTTCAATCGCATTTGAGGCATTACTATAACTTATAAATTACAGAATTAAACCAAGAAAATACAAATTAACTCGCACGATATTTATGAAAAGTGAAAACGACCATATATCATCATAAAAATAATGGAGCGATAAATCGAACCAATTTGGCAGGCGCCCTCTGAGAGTCAAAACTTTGTGCTGAATGAAATTCGATCAATGAATAGTTACGTGTCACTGCTAGTACCCAATAGTTCAATTTATCTTTAATATTGTTTATCATAGAAAAAAAACACGGTAACGGCCTCCAACGCACATGTGCGTTCCCTTTCTTACAAGTGTGGTCTTGGCAGCGAATGTGTTAACTGTCCATTTGTGACCCTTATTTACTACAAAGTGCATGATTATACCAGGATATTTATTTATGTTGAAATTCGCTACGTCATCCTGTTGAATTAAGCAATTTGGTGGGATAAAACTAACCTCTCCCCTTTCTCGGTTCTAAATTCAATGAACATCGTTTCAGTAATTTAGTTGCTAAAGTGACAGACAAACAGACAGATAGAGTTACTTTTGCATTAACTCCTCCTCCTCGCGTCGTGTTCCTCAATTCTCAGGGTCGTGATTCCCTAAATGGGGCATAATCTTCTTTAATGTTTTGTTCGCGAATGTATGAGGGTGGTTTCTCTGACACGTCGTCAGTTACCCGCTGCCGGCGACGTTTCAGATAAACCACCCTCAAACCGCCCGTGTTCCACCGTTCGCTCTATGTGCGGGGCTTCGGGATCGCTTCTGCACACCTCCGAGAACCCCGCGGGCCTAAAGTAACCTAAAGTAACCCGACTTTACCGGTATATGATCTTGATTTCCCAGTACTTCCCTACTACAGATCGATTCCGCCAGAGCGTGTCCGCCGCCGGTCGCCGGCCAGAAAACCTTGGATTGGACTACGACCTCTTGGTCTTTTGCATTAACAAGTATAGTAAATATATGTCAATTCACAAGAGTTGGCACGAATGGAATCAACGAAATGAATGACATCTATCCTTGTGTGTATGCGGCCTTGTTATAACAAGCTCTGGAAGGGTAAACCCTTTTGACATCCACTCACAGACCCTTTCTGTCACTTATTGGATCCATTAATGTCAACTCTTACGAATCGACCTGTAGTAGTAGTACTGGGAGATCAAGATCATATACCGGTAGAGTCGGACGAAAAAAAACCGCTTTGATTGACTTAAATAAATGTAAAGATGGCATCCCACATTTTAACTACACGGTTCAAGCAAATAATCTTGTTTTAATTCAATTATTTGCTAAGATGGATTTTTTTGGGTGGACAACGGGCTAATGTAACCGGACTTTACGGTAATAGATATTTCAAACAATCAAAAATCTCCAACTTCTCCTTAACAATGCCCCACTCATCAGTATGCTGCGTTCTCGCGTCCCCAATAAGCTGTTCGCTAAACAAATATATCGTGGATGTATAAAAAACACGTGCTCTCCAAAATAATTGGGGCACGTGCCCACACTTCCTAGGTGCCCGGATTGTTTAGCTAAATAATAAATGTAATCAGAACCTTCTGGCTATGGAATAGAGCACAGAAACGTATACATGATTTTGTTACTGGCTGTACTTGTATAGGTACCTACATAAGATTCTTACACGCTTTTTGAAATTTAAGCCTGTAACGAGGACTTGCAATGGAATTTTATATGGATGTAGATTTTTTATATGGAAATACATTTTAGCTCAAACTTTGTCGTTGCTAACTAGATAAACTTTGCCTTCCAGTTTCTTTCCTGAATACGTAATAAAAATTCACACTACGGTTTTTGTTTTTTTTTCGTTACGTACCTACCTACTTTCTTTCCAGAACGTTATGAAAATACTGGCGACCATCCCCGGCTTCAGATGGGTACAATGCTAATACTAAAAACCTCCTCTTGGATGTTTTTATCTATTTAAACAACCATGTTGGTTTCGTAGTTTAAAAGATATAGGCAGACATAGGGCCAGACCGCGCGAAATGTTCAAGTAATAGTAAGATTACATGCCAAGGCCGTTTAAGTGAGAAATGTCTCGGATGACGTGTAATTGTAGGCCGGGGCGAAGCCGTGGCCGACAAATGAGATCCAAGACTTTCCCATTTAATGGCCGAGGTGTGCATACTATTTTTCTGCTCAATGGAGCCGGCAACTTAGTTTAGCGCAGCGGCCGGCAATGTGCTGTCTGCCGGCCGGAGGGCAGACAGCACATTGCCGGCCGCAAACATAATAGAATGAAATTTCCGATATTTCAGCCCTACACAAAAATTAATAGAAAAAAAATCTGTGCGATTCAATTTAGGACCCACAGAATAACTGTCAAAAATTGACACGCCGAACCTAAACTAAATCGCATTTAAAAAATCTTGGTAGCCCCCCTGTTCCGCGATTGGAGTTTAGAAGCAGTTAACCCAGATTTATGGCGAAACCCCCAAAGGTCATGCCCTAAGAGTTCCCACATAAAAATGTCGTTGATCTAAAGGAGATAAAATGCCACCATTCCCTTGGCCTTGAAACGGGAAAAGAACAGAGTTTTACGAGTACCAGCCCGGGCATTTACCCGGTTATAAAACAAAGTTAAGCCGGCCTCACCTTTTCTTGGGTTGGGTCGTTCTGTGGAAAATGTGTGCCTTTTATTTTTCGGCTACTCATTGAGTGTAATGAGGAATATTACATTTTACTCGGAATCATGCGTTATTTTCAATAAAAAAGCTTCAATAAATAATTTTTACATAGTTAAAGGTCTAAAGGCCAGGCCACACCGGATGCGTGTGCAGCACGTGCGCGTGCGCGTGTGCGTGGCGTGCGCGTTGTAGCTTATGTAAATATCATATTAGATGTCACACCGGGTGACTTTGAGATTTCTTAGGGCTTGTGCATAAATCACGCGAGGTCCTATAGGGGGGAGGGGGTCCAAGAAAAAATCACGAAAGATCACGTTAGCTTACAAGGAGACCTCACGTGTATTTTTCTATGATGACCAAACTAACAAATATTGTGAATTTTGCGGCGAGCGAACGTGAAAAGTTGAATGAGAAAAATACACCTGAGACTGCTGGGGGCTAAAAAACTCACCAAACATCACCAGGGGGAAGGGGGCTGGTCAAAATGTAGCCGAAAAAACCTCGCATGATTTAAGCATGAGACCTTCTATGCTATTCTCTTATTCACACATTCGACGCTGCGTTCTTCAACGAGCTCGACGTCGAGACAGCCTTGTCTAAAATCCTAGCTGTTTTATTTGACATTAGGAATCGAGGCTGTGAGCGAGATTGTGAGCGAGTTCGTCGCTGTTTTTCGTTAGAGAATACGAAGTTCATACATTAAACGTCAAACTCTAGACGCAATGTAGTTCCAGCTCACGCCGCATTCGTCGCCGAGCACTAGTGTCGTTTAAAGTACATTCGTGAATATCATTTTTAGGCTCGACGTTGCCGCAGCGCTGACACAGCGCTGACAGCAAGGCGGTTTCCTTAGTGAATAACACTGCTTATGAGACTCACTGTGAGCATAATTAAGTATGTACTCTATTCTCAAGACTATAGCGATGATGATCATTGGATCCTGTATAGATATTTTTAGGCCTTTGCGCACGTCGATATTTTTCATATTTTCTGCAAATGCCCCGGCCACAAAAAGGGAAAACCATCTAGAGGCTCGTTTCATTTTCCTAGAGCTTAGGAAAGGTATTTTGGGATGTTACGGTGGATGGGAAGGTAATTTTGAGCGTTGTTCGTAAATTAATAAGCAGTACTTTGGGTAATCCCTGCTTTGCACGGTCTTGGATACACAATTTGACTAATAATGATAATTTATTTAAAAATATATGTATGATAAGTATACCTCGATATTTTTCTAGCAGGAACGAGAGATTAACAAAATTAGACATCGACATAACTGATATCGATAAGTCTTATAGTAGTCGATAAATAAATTTAATGAATAAAAAAATTGCTGTAGCTTAGAGATAAATTACACGAATGCAAATCATACTCAAAATGATACATAAGATTTTTCATATCTTGTATTTAGTACCCATCAAAATTGCAAAGATTAATAAAATATACTCTAAAGCCATAGGAAATGATTAATATGAAATATAAAATATTTAGAACAAAGCCTAGATGGGTTCTGTATTTCTTGGTTACCTGTTTTTACGGAGTTAGCATTTTTATGAGAACAGGATGAACTCATCGATAGCATTTATGTCGATGTTTGATTTTGTCAATCTCTCGTTCTCGCTAGAAAAATATTGAGGTATAATGATATGTAATAACGTTAAGCACTGAGCCCGCGTTCACGCCTCGCGACTTGCGAGCGTGGCGCGTACTGTGAACGCGGCTTCAGTGCTTGATAATGGAGACCTAATTATATTTACAGTTGTATGAGAAGTCCTTTATTTTAAGTACTTCATCTTGATTTTCTTGAAATTCAAACAGCCATATCTGGTTAATGTGGTTTGTATTTATATTTTAGGCTAGATATAAATAATTAACGATTGCTCTTGCTCTGACATAAATTGTGAATTCGAGAGATGTATTTGACAGTTTGTGATTTCCCTAAAACTTTCACTGTTACTTGTTTCCCTCTCTTTCATAAACGTCACCTAGTAGTAATAGTTTGTCCCTTTTCGTCTTCTCAGAATTTCTATCAGCCGAAGAGGCACAAATGATACCTATCGGCTTACTAAGTTAGGAGACGATAAGGGGGTTAATTCGTAATGCAATTCCTGTTCCCACTCTGTAGTACTTAAGTTCTTAGATCTACGTTCCATAAATATTATTGATCGGGCTTAGGACCTAACCTATTACGCAGTCGTGTTAAGGTGCGTGCAGACTAAAAGAGCATTCGCTCATTCTATCGACGCTCTACGAAGTTCTTTTTGTGTAAACAGAGACAGAGCATTCTTTCGTTGTTCTTATAGATTCTATCAATATTCTACGAATATTCTAAGAATGGTCGCTCGCTTGGTGTAAACGCTCAGCCGAGCGTGCGAACAGTCGCCTAGAGCATTATTTCGTGTTCGGAATTCGGGGATGTGCTCGTTCTAGCCGTTCGTGGCTCGAGGCACTAAACTTCAGAGAAAAATAAAAAACCGACCAAGAGCATGTCGGGCCATGCTCAGTGTGGGGTTCCGTATTTATTCAAAAACGGCTGGACCGATTACGTTCGAAATAGTTTCATTTTAAAGTATATATATAAAGTATAATCAGAGATCGGACAAATATGCGTCATTGTTCCCAATAATATGGACATGACTAAATTCCTTGATCAATTATAATAATTTTCAGAAAATTACCAATTTGACACCGGTAACTATGAAAACCTTTGTAAATAATCACCTTAAAGCTTCGAAATTAAATTTCAAGAAATTATTCGTTCAATTATTCACTTAATCAACTTTGAAGTGATGTTCATATTATTGCGAACAATGACGCACATTTTGTCTGAACTCTGCTCATAATACATATGTATATACCTACCTATTTAATTTGTGGCTTACCTTCGTATATTCAGACAATGCTTCAATTATTGCAGCACACACTTCAGATGTAAGTAATTAGACATAGGTATCGAAGATTTCGAAATTTTTCTAAAATACATGAGGCTGTCATATGAATCTCCCGTCGCTAAAAATCGTAATGTAATTGCTAGCCTGTCGTATGCCGGAACCGAGTCTCTGTAATTCGTATTTGATTTGATAATTTTATCTTCAATCAGAGACAATAAATAATCAAAGTCCTCTGATGCCATTCTATGAATGATTTTATATTGACCACTTTCTTCTTGTTCTTTCAGACTTCTCATTATCAAGTGTCCTCCTTTGCATTAGATTTGTAACCCACCAACGTCTCTTCCTTTTTTTTTTAATCAATTTAGTCAATATTATATACGCCGAACTCGCAATTAAAATATCTGTTTCTGAGTCCGACATAGTGTCTACCGCCCGACGAATGAGCACCGGGCGCTCGTTCGCCTGGTCTAAACAGCTCTAGAGCATATGCTCTAAGAATCAGTTCTTGGATTGCGCTCTAGTTCTTGGTTTGCGTTCTTGCTCGTTGATATTTTGGTGTAAACGCTGAGAACGAACTTCCGTTTACACTAAAAGATCAAGAATCAATGCTCTATTCTGGTTCTAGCTCTTTGTTCGCTTGGTTTATACGCACCTTCAGGTATTCTTAGAACCCCTACCACATGTTTTGCATTGTCAAACTTTACAGTGAATTTCGGTCTGAGTAGACATATCAGTGCTAAAGAGATGCATTCCTTTCAATCGCACAAGTACGAACAAATAAAACATGGAAGCCGCACGCCATATTAAATTGCCTTTCAAAAACGGTCCTGAAGTTTAGTTGACAAGTGTCACCCCCTCTTCAATGCATCACGGTAATGAATTTTAATGTAAACCTACAAAAACTTAAACCGCCATTAAAGAATAGTTGTGATTGGTCCATCAAAGTTGTGATTGGCTATGTTCTATAAACATTTGTCAATGATGTTGCGCCGAAATATGCGCGGTGTTAATAAAAGCGCTATGTCCTGCCCATCTTGGCACAATTGAACAACTGTTTTTGGGGGCATTTTTGAGCTGGCGTTAGACGTCCATGTTATATATGGTCGCAGGCGGGATGCATTGAAAGTAAATTATGACTTAAACACACATGTCTGCACTCCATGAGCAACACGTACTGGCAATATCATATGTATATATGATTTTATTCAGAATAGACGTTTGACCACGATCATACCTGCTGGTAAGTGATGATGCAGTCTACGGTGAAGCACGCTTACCTATGAGATACCTACTTACTCCTTGTCTTTACCTTTTGCCTTGAAGATATTCAAATTGTACACATGCGGAAACACAGATTCAGGCAAAGCATTCCATTCCTTTCAGGAAAGTGAGCGATGAATAAGGGGGTAAGTCGACATTGAACTTATAGTAAGGATACAGTATTCCCAAATTGGCTAACCATAGCTAAAAGCACTTAGCTAGGTGGCTTGGGCACTTTAACTCTACTGAATGGTTCTATTAGCGTTTCAGACAGTAGGTAATCTTCTTTCTCGAATTGTAAGGACCCTAAACCAATTCCAACCTCAGGCCACTCTAGAAATATGTCAAAGTGGCAAGTAGTATGAGATGTCGTACAATCTGATTAATAACGTTATTTTGGTATGGTTCCCGGGTGCCCTAGGGCTCTAATTGTTTAACTATCCAGCAATCGGTCTTTGTAGAGTCAGTGCCAAATACTTTGTAATAGTCAAACTGGTAAGTCGATACACTAGTGTACTCTATGGCAGCGATTAACAGTCAGTAATTTCCATCATTGCCGTGTGGTGACGGCAGTAAGAATACATTGGTCACCACCCCAACTCCTCCTGCGGGTGTCGTAAGAGTCGACTAAGGGATTGAAGTGTCACTGATCATTCTACAAAATTGATGATGGGCAGCAGCGTCATGGTAGTGGACACATTACTGCGATCGGCAATCCGCTTACCCAGCGTGGCGATTATGGGCATTTACCTCCTAATGCGTCTATACGCAAAGTTAATAGGAGAGGCCTACGTCCAGCAGTGGACTAATATGGGCTGATGACGATGATGATGATGATGATGAATTTCCATCAGTCTCATGTCAGTCCAAAACGCAGTTAACTTATTACTTAAAATTCAACTGGTTGACAATAAGACAAAAATCCTGAATTGTAGGCTTATAGAATAGTTTAAAATAAAACTATTTTGAACATAATCAAACCAGCCGTTTTTGAATAACTTCGGAATCGGAAGTACTGAGCATGGCCCGATATGCTCTTGGCCGGTTTTTTGTATCACCTTTGACAATTTTGACTCGTTTGATATGGTAATCCGTGTTCAAGATAATTTTTCGTTTTAAATTCCGATTTTAGACATTGTCATATTTGACGGAAGATTCTTTTTCACAAATTGCGCACCTTTTATTGCACTTTTGAATGCAAAATTTGGCTGAAATGAAGTATTACTCTTTAGATTTTTAATACTGGATGCAGCAGGGAGAAATATGAGATAATATAAGATCCATTAAAACAGGAACCTTAAGATGCGGCTATTTGACACCCAACAAGGGTCGATCATTGGGAGAGGCCTATGTCCAGCAGTGGACGTCTTTCGGCTGAAATAGTGATGATGATAGTGAAGGGTCTATTCGCCAACATGGAACTTAAAGGTGTTAGACTCAATCAAATCTTGCAATCGCAATATTTTGAACAAATATCTTATACTCGTATTTTCTCGTAATAAACCCAAAGAAATCGAGCTGAAATGATGTTGTGTCCTTTGTACCAAGTAGCCCCGTGGGTGGATCTAAAAACAGGCGATTATCTCCTCACCATGTTTGGGTGGAAGGAGGCAGACTGTCTATAACATGACAAATGAATATCTTTATTAAGACATTCATTAACTTACACCGAAGTAAATATCCATCTATCGTTGTTAACTAGATCAACACGACATGATGAAGTGTTGGATTTTAAGCTTCATATTGCACGGCTATAGATCAAACTATAGGGAAACGCCCACAAGGTCTGCATTTATCTGTTTATCGCCAATACATAGAGAGAACAGCATGATCACTGGATATATCCGCACAAAAAATCAGGTCTTATTATCCTCCAGACTTCCTATTTTTGTGCTCTGTCTTTCTTATTTCGTTAATTTGTGCCGTCGACGACTTGGTTTACCGGATCTTCGTCTCAAGATGTTGAGCTACAGGTCCTATTAAAGATTTTCATTAATATTACGTAGGTTGCCCTGAAAGTTTCGGGAATCGGAAAAAATACGCATTTTAATGAAATAAAAGTACTTTTATTGTTTTTCAAAGTATTCTCCTTTGTGTTTAATACACTTTTTCATTATCTGAAACCAGTTTTTAAAACAGTTATTGAAGTCTGAAGTGGGGGTTGACAAAATGGCCATTTTATAAGCGTCGACTGCTTCTTCCGCGGTCTGAAAACGCTGACCACGCAACCGATTCTTTATTTTCGGTAAAGTAAAAAAATCGTTGGGACTTAGGTCGGGGCTGGTACGGAGGATGGTCCAGTAATTCGACGTTTTCGCCCTTCAGATAGTCGTCTGTTTTCTGAGCGGTGTGAGGGCTGGCATTATCATGGTGTAGTATAATACGGCGGTTAGGGTTAGTTTTTCGCAGTTCAGCAAAAACAATCGGTAAACAAACGCCTATATACCAATCGGCATTGACAGTTCTTCGATCTTCAAGAGCGATAGTCGCCACGTGACCCGATTTGGAGACAAACGTGGCTACCATTTTTTTGATCGTGCTGCGAGAACGAACAACTTTTGTCGGCTTCGGTTCGTCTTCGTAAACCCAAACTCGAGATTGGTTTTTCGATTCAGGCTCATATGCGTAAATCCATGATTCGTCACCTGACACAATACTAAAAACGGCATTTGAGCTTCCTCCATTAAATCTTTTTAAAGTTTTGCGGCACCAATTGACACGTACCGTTTTCTGGTCGTCAGATAACAAGTGAGGAATCCACCGGGAAAATAACTTCCGCACGCCCAACTCTTGTTGTAAAATAACTTGTACCTGACTCATCCCAATGCCTAAAGTCTCCTGAATCTCCCGATATGTAACATGCCTATCTTCCTTTATCAGTTGGCGAACAACATCGATGTTTTGATCGGTAACGGCCGTTTTCGGTCGACCCTCACGTACGTCATCCGCAAGAGACACACGGCCACGTTGGAATTCCGAATACCACCTGTATATGGTCGTCTTTGAAGGTGCTTCACTACTAAAAGCAATAGTTAATCGGTCTCCACATTGTTGTTGTGTTAATCCACTTTTAAAGTCATAATAAATCATTGCTCTAAAACTTTCGCGGGACAGCTCCATTTTCACCAGCGACTCAACGACTTTAAAAAACAATTGAAAAGCGGACATTGTTTTTTTTTTCTAAGTGGCCAGTGTTTTCGAATAATGAGACTATGCTTGTAAGAAAGAGGTATAACACATGTCAAAATATACGTTCCTAAGTATTAAATTCCCGAAATTTTCAGGGCATCCTACGTATGATCCGTTCCATTGCTTTTGTAGTCACAGTTGGCAAAGCATATGTTTTTCATTCAAATAAGTAGATTAGTTAGATTTAATCTATGTACATCAATTGTAGTTTTGAGAATATTTTCCATAAGTAAATAAATACCATGACAAAAAAAAACTAATATTGTAAAACAATAATAAATAATGATACGTATCCAAGTATTGTTGAAAAATAAGCAATAAAGGCTGTGTTACGCACGACCAAATAGCAAAAGTGAAACACGCGAGCTATAACTATTAAAACAATGAATAGGCTTAGTGACTGCTCAATTACCAAATGGAAATCAATTGTGCATCCAACTGTTTAATTGTTGAAGTTCCTTGATTAAGTTAATTAGAAGGTAAATGTGTAAAAAAATGTACGCACGAGTGTGGATACATAAGTCGTACGTTGACGGACATTTCATGTCTAATTAGTGTCAAATAAGTAAAGAATCATAAATTGTTACACACTTTTCTTGCGAAAGAGGCGTTATTTTGTTTTGATAAGCTGAACTTTAAGTAATTAAATGCGTACATCGAAGTAATATTCATGTACATGATTATAAAAGTAATACATGTTTACATATAGTTATTATAACGAAACATAAATATCACTTTTTAACGATGGAGCCTACATATTATTATTTTTAATTGTATGACAGTGAATTTGTGCATCTTTAATTAATCTCCTGTTTGGTAAGTCATCATCACCTGCAATGCAAAGTTCTACTGGATATAAAACTTTAAGGTACGCCACAACGCCACTGAGCGCGGTCCGGAGCTTGATCAATTTCAACTCAATGGAGTTTCAAACATACGGCTTTTTTCATTAAGTGATCCGGCTGCCCTATCTCCCGTCTAGGTCGTTTAGCAGCATACGCCCACAGTTCATCAACTCGATTGGTTTCGTGTTATAACAATATTAGTGCCATTGTTGTTTATAAATTTCCGTACACCCTAAACTTGTCTTACCACGTAGGTGTGTTAAACAATTTCCGAAAGTGGAAACTCGAGTGTGAAGACACTTGCGAACTTGATGATACCAATTTTCCTTATGTGTTTAATTCAATTTAAAGTTGACGCTTAGATGTCACCTATTTGTGCCTCGGATACTTTTATGTGTGAAGTTTATACACTCCATCGTTTCGGGTTAGGCCGTACTTGGGTGTAATTTCTCACAGAAATTATTTACGACAGCCAAAACTCACCGGATTTTTTTGGCCTTGAGTGTAGACAAGAAAATTGTATGTATAAATGTGAGATGTGTTGTGATGTGTTTATGATTACTTGATAAACTTGACCTAGAAGAAGATTCTTCATAACTTGTCGAAGATGGCAGTGAAAGTGCTAAACAACTATAAACTTCCATTTACATGTTCGAGTGATGATTGCGAGTGTTTTTATAGAAGGTAATTTTTGTTTTATTTTATTCTACCAACTGAACGATTCCTAAGGGAAATCTTTTCTGGGAAGCATCTTTCATGTTTGCGGCATTTACCTCTTGATAATTGAAACTGTTTTTCGAAAATACACAAAAAAATATGGGCTTTGCGGTTTTAATTTGTCTTATTTTTTATATTATGTCTGCTAATTGCCACCGCCTAAACTTTAAAACTCATGTTGTTCGACATGGGCGTATCCATATATTATAGGTATCTAATACGAGCCCCGATGCATATGTTCTCGTCCAGTTAGACAGTTTTTCGAGATTATCCCGTTCATCCGGGGGAAAAGGTTTAGAGACAAAACCTTCACTATTCAATAGTAGTACTAAAGTAGTTTCTTTGAGTATAAAATATTTAGACTTAATAAATCAGAATAAAAAAAAACTATTTTGCGAGAGTCATTTTTTCCACAATTTTTAATTTTGTAAATAATCAATGAATGTAAAGAACGCCATTAATATTAAAGACGACATGGTACACCTGATGCACTGCGAATTTTGCTTCAAGCTTATAAGCGCGGAATTACGGTGGTGAACGAAAATATAATTTAGACACTGGTTTGTTAAAATCGATTTATTAAACAACAAAAGCGTACTTCAGATTGTTGTGTCTCTTGTAATGTAGTATATTAACCATGACTAACGTTCATACAATTTATCATTAGCATAATGTGATAATTTTTAAAATATTCAAAAATTTGTAAAAATTGTTTCGAACTAGACGAACTCCACTGCATCGGGGCTCGTATGTAGGTATGTATCGAAATATAATAGCTATATTATTATTTTGTAATTATGTAAAATAATCAACGAGAGCTAAAACACTTCTATGAGACAGCTTCTGTATTTTATAAACTACGTTATTGATCAATAATTGGCAGAATAGTAAGTTAGTTACAATTCTAAAACTGCAATATACATAAATACTTAGTCGTGACAACCTTACATAATATGAACTAGATTGTAGCTGTTGCGTGCTCTGGAAACTAGTTCGGCGGGTCGTCAACACAGATGATTGAATTAATGTATCACCTGAGATCGCGAATATTATGTAATATAATTAATCTGTCAACACTGCCTTTGAATCTCGATTTGTCAGCAGTTTTTTGTATTGAAAGTGATCTACTCTGGGAACTAGATTTCAGCGAAATCATCAACGATTTTTCGGCGAATTAAGCTCGGAAATTTCCGTTCGTTAACTCTAAAATTTAATTTTAGATAATTCTCGCTTCCGATTATATTTATATGTTTGTTAAATAATAAAATAATGTATACTTGTTTCCACAAAAAAATATTTATTGTATAACTTGACTGAAAAAAATTGTCGACTTTATTTGGAAAATAATTGGGGGCCAAGGGGCCTCCACTACTTTGTTTCCCCGAAGCCTCTCAACCTCTTAATCTGGCCCTGTTTGTCAGTGATCAATTCTGTAACGATAACTGAAGATAGTTTTTGTGTCAAAACACACAAAGCTATTCCAGTCAATTGCTGGATATAGGCCGCTCTTATTACCCAATACATGCGTATGGACGCATTAGGGTGAAGACACACTTATCAGCATGCGTACGCATTTTGTCTAATAAAATTGGCTGTTCAGTATGAAACGTGTAAGCATACGTACGCGTGCAAAAAGCTGGACGCGGTCCCATACTAAACTGACATTCTTTATAGACAAAATGCGTACGCATGCTGATAAATGTGTTCACCCTGAGGAGGTAATGCCAATAATCACCACGCTGGGCACGGATTCGCAATCGCAATAGTCATTAAGTACCTTAAAATCTTACTTGACTTGACTACCGATGTTATTCACTTATTATATCGTCGCGTGCCTGCAATACGGCCACATTTCAAAATCGAATTTTATCACACTTTTACCACAGAATTCTATTTTGAGATGAGGCCGTATACCAGGCACGCGACGTTATGTGCTGTGCTGTTTACTTATGTTCCACTCTCCATATATCGGTTGATACATTTGTTTTGCATAAACAGCATCTATCACCAAACATCTCAAATCTCAATACACAAGACTATTGTTCTGGTATTTTATGATAGTGAAGGATTAATTCAATCATAGACTGGAGATATCAAATAAACAACGTTAATTTACGAACAAAGCGTCTATTGTGTTTGTGTATCCGAGTTATTAAACCCCTACTTATAACGTACCATTCGTATCGACTGCATGGAGTCGGGCCGCGCCGGAGCGGATTTTCAAACTTGTACATTTTGTACCTATGGCAGAATAGAGTCAGACTCTTGTTGTGGACGCACATTAAAATACTTGAAAAAAATAAAACTCTAGTACGAGTGTACACGCGCACGTGTAGCGCGGCCTTTATACGGATCGCCACTATTTTTATTACACCTTGTATTATTCATAGAATTGGCGATTTTAATGCTAAATAGTTAAATTATTAAAGCCACAAAATTTGCGTCTTGATTAAAAATTTTGCTCGTATGATTAGACTGACAATCATACGAGCCGAAAGACGCCCACTGTTGGACATAGGCCTCCCCCTAAGATTGCCATAATGACCGGTCCTGCGCCACCCGCATTCAGCGGACTCCTGCGATCTCCACCAGGTCATCTTTTCACCTTGTGAAGGGCCGGCATATCCACGCTGCTCCTTCCGTACGTGGCCGCAAATCGAGACCCTCTCAGCACCAACGGCTATCGGTTCTATATCTATGTGCCCCGCGCACTGCCACTAGTTTAGCGATTCACAGATCTAGTTATCGGTTACTTCGGTTCTACGCGTCTATGAAGGTGCGTTCAAACCAAAAGAGCATTCGCAGTTCTATCCCCCGCCCCCGTTCTACGAAATCCACCAATCACGTTTTGTGTAACGATCGGTTTCGTAGAGTGGGGGGTTAGAATAGCGAATGCTCTTTAGGTTTGAATGCACCTTGAGGAGCCAATCGACTTAAAAACGTATTAATTATAAATTCGCTCCGAGCTCGCCCGTCCTGTGCAAATCTTACTTAAGCTAAATTCACCAATTCTAATTGGTATTAAAGAGACTCACAATCGTGGATACTATAATCTCCTTTTATCCATTTAAGATTTTGACTGTGCTATATTCACCACTTTAACTAATACAACTTCCAAAACTTTGGCATGATTCAATTAAGTTGGGTTTTCATGGGATTTCGTCGTCTTAAACAAATATCGGTTTCAATTTTCACGTCATTATTTACGAGAAAGTTCTTGCTTGCTGTTATTTTATAACAACCTATTTGATGACAATTTTTTTATTATGATGTAGGTATGTAACCTAAAATTTCTGTCGACGAAAAATATCCCTGTAACAATAATCACCTAATAAAATAAAATAAAAGTTTAAACCGATTTCTCCAATATCCCATCATCGGACCCTGACTTGGTTTGGAAAAAAAAATCAAAATCAGTTCCTGATGCTCGGAGATATTAACATACAAAACAATTTGTCGAAATGAGAACCTTCTCCATGTTTGAAGTCGCTTAAAAATACCTTAATACCTCAACTAGTTATTTTGTTTTTCCCATTATCGCAGCTAATCCTGAAAGCGTTGGTTATGTTCCGCTTATACTCCACTAACAGTCCAACTTGTCAGAGAAATTCTCTACGAGTATTCGCTACTTTTCTTCCTGCGGTGGAATTATGTAAGGAGCTTTGTGAGAACAAAGAAATGTATTAAAAATGAAATTCTTTATTTGAAGGCTGTGCCATAAATATGAATAGCATCATTTCAATTTCATCAAAACTCGGTTTTATAAATCGGGGTTCTAAATTGAACAAATTGGTTTTGAAATAATTTAGCAGATTGTTTATTTGTTTGTTCGTAACATCATATCATATTTAGTCGGGTGCCTGCTATACAGCCACATCTCAAAATAAAGTCCCCGTAACAAACATAGGGAAAAAGTGGTTTCAGTTAAATCGCATGAAATTTTAGTATGATGCAGTTTCAAGTCTCCTCATTATCTTAGACTTATACTTTCAGAAATACTATATTAAATTGCTTTTCACAATATGTTATAAACGTTACCTATTTTATGTAATTCCTCCTCTTTGCTCTGTTTTACATACAGTTCTTAACACAGGTAACTGATAAAATGAATGTAGATGTGACAGCTACATTAGTTGATTTGCCTTCATAACGTCAGTAACCGTCATTGGGTATCATTTCGATATACCGATTTTAGAAAACACGACGCGTAAATAGAAAAATATATGCTTGATTATTTCTGAAAGTATAAGTCTAAGAGGATTGTGCCCTTATAAAAAAACAATCAAGTCTCGAAAGTACATCTTACTAAAAGGCCATAGTCGGATTTTCATAGTAAGTCAGCCTTTAAATCAACCAGACTCTAGTATTTTTTTGTGAGTACCTCTTATGGTGAAGAATATTTCTGCTGAGTATCAACGTCCTATCGGTGACAGTTTTTGACTTATGATTTTTTTTAGTTTTTTCTTTAATGTGTTGCATCTCAGGATGTATAAAAGCGAATTGCTTCAAATTTTGAAATAATGTTCTTTATTTAGATATGCATCGAATTTAAAAAAATGAATATCGATTGTCGTATAAAAAAAAGAAAAAAAAAGACCAAATAATTTTTCATATTTTTTTTTGTGTACCTATGAAGTAGTGACACCTCTATTTTCTTTTTCTAATTATAGACCATACATTGGCCTACTAGTTGCCTAAGTATCAAAATTTTCCAAGCGGTACTTCTTACCAAAAATCGGCAATATGTGTGGTCAAGTTCTGCATTCAATCGGTGTTTTTCAATGTAGTATACAAACTCTTCATTTATATTTGAGTTTTCTTATCAGGTTATCTTATTTAAGAGTAAATGCTAATGACAACTTAATGTCATCATGATGCAAGCTGTTTATTTCATTATTAATCGGCCGTTTACCATTTCAACTAGCGTATCTCGATAATATTTAACTGCAATATATTATTTTTAATGAATATGTCATAAATAATATCGAATTACGCTAGTTAAAATAATAAACGGCCGATTAAAAATGAAATAAACAGCTTGCATCATGATGACATTAAGTTGTCATTAGCATTTACTTTTAAATAAGATAACCTGATAAGAAAACTCAAATATAAATGAAGAGTTTGTATACTACATTGAAAAACACCGATTGAATGCAGAACTTGACCACACATATTGCCGATTTTTGGTAAGAAGTACCGCTTGGAAAATTTTGATACTTAGGCAACTAGTAGGCCAATGTATGGTCTATAATTAGAAAAAGAAAATAGAGGTGTCACTACTTCATAGGTACACAAAAAAAATATGAAAAATTTTTTGGTCTTTTTTTTTCTTTTTTTTATACGACAATCGATATTCATTTTTTTAAATTCGATGCATATCTAAATAAAGAACATTATTTCAAAATTTGAAGCAATTCGCTTTTATACATCCTGAGATACAACACATTAAAGAAAAAACTAAAAAAAATCATAAGTCAAAAACTGTCACCGATAGGACGTTGATACTCAGCAGAAATATTCTTCACCATAAGAGGTACTCAAAAAAAAATACTAGAGTCTGGTTGATTTAAAGGCTGACTTACTATGAAAATCCGACTATGGCCTTTAACGCGATTTGACTGAAACCACTTTTTCCCGGTTTGTGGCGACCACGCACTGGACGGCGCAGCGTGGGAAGGCCCCCCACAAGATGGAGCGACGACCTGGTAAAGGTTGCGGGTGTCCAATGGATGCGGACAGCTCACGACCGATCTTTGTGGAACTCTCTGGGGGAGGCCTATGTCTAGCAGTGGACGTCAATTGGCTGATGATGATGATGATGATGACTTTTTCCCTGTTTGCTGCGGGGTCCATTGTGTGGTAAAAGTAACCTGCTTAATTTTTCCTGCAATACGGCCACATCTTCCATAAAATTCGATCCTGAAATGTGGCGGTATAGCAGGCACGCGACGATTTGACATTAAGACCGGTCATACAGGGACCATACATATTTCTGCAGTTGGACTGCAGTTCCCATATCGTCGGGTTAAAGGCAGAACTAATAAGATAAATGAGCTTCTTAAAATGTTGCAATCACCTACTGTTTCACTATTTTAAAATAGTGAAACAGTAGGTGATTTGTTTCCGCTACCCAAAGGTTGTCTGGAAGAGATTGCTTTATAGCGATAAGACCGCCTGTTGTGTACCTCTATGTATAATCGTCTGTTTTAACCATGTTTTCTTTTTTGTTAAGGTGTGCAATAAAGAGTATTCTATCTATCTATCTAACTATTTCCTTGAAGTTGGTTTTGACAAATCGTATTTTATGCCAATGACATAAAATAGAATTTGCTAAAAGATGTTTTACCGAAATAGTTGGTTTGGTTTTAAACCGGCGATATACAAATAATATGTTACTATTATATTTGGGAAACTATTCTTCTATTTTTTCTTCATTCCTCCAGATTTCTTTCGTTGCAGTAAAATACGCATTCTTTTTGAAAAACCTTCAAATGCTTTTAACGCGCCACACTGGTTAAGAAGCTAAACTAAATTCTCTTTCGATTACTGGAGGTTACCACGGTCTACTAGGAACCTAATCTGAATCTGAATAGCGATGTATCTGTGGCATAGAATAACTGTTAAAAACTGTCAATTAGAACCTAAACTGAATCGCATTTAGTAGATCATGGTAGCCATCTTCCCCGCAACTCACCGTTCATGTCGATCTAGTACATTGTATCCAATTTCCTACAGATGGCCATAAACGCCATAGTTTCGCCGTAAACTTAAGCCTTTCTTCATACTTCTATTGTCCAGTTAGTAAACGGGCACTCGGTCAACCGCGTACCGGTGCCTTGCGCTGGCGCATCGATAAACACGCGATTTACATGTTCCGCGTTACTGTTAAATGCCACACATTTAATGTTTCTTTCACTGGCCTTCTATTGTTAGGTGTCACGCAATTGTAAGTTCCCGCTTCTTGCTGGAATTTTACTATTGTGTTTATTATATAACACATTTTTCAGATATTTTTGCAATTATTGTACTAATCGGATATTTTAATCAGTATTGTTTTATTTTTCTTTTTACTTGGTAGTTTTGCCTATACTCTATTTCCCGTTTTGAGTAGGCACTGCCGAGTACAGTAAGTATAAAACAGAAATTATTTCACAGTCCATAATTTTAAGACAATACGAATTCTAAGAGCATTGTCAAATTTGTATAATTTCAAAATATAACCACGTAAAACGTTAGTAATTAAAATTGAAACGTTTAATTTCATCAGTCATTAAACATTTTTTACATGTGAATAAAATTAAATGTTACCAGGTGCATCTTTTGATGTCAATAAATTGTATGTATGTACAACAATATGTTAAAAACTTGTTTTGTTTTAAGTCTGGATTGGAGAATCGGCTAACAGTGTTATAAATTTAGAATATACGTAGGTAGTCTCTATGGTTAAATAAATAAATAGCCTATAGTTACTAATTTTGAATGTGATACAGTGAAAGATAAAATAGGTCAAAGTTTTTCAATAACTGCCACCAATATACATTTTATTAAGGTTAACACAAATTACGATAACCTGCAACACGCAACGCTGTTGCGTTGCTTGCTTTATAATATTTCTCAAGTTGTCGATGCACAATAGTTACATTGGTACACAATTAAGAGCGATAAAGCATTCATCAACAGACCGGTTTCTCAACGGCCTTGCCACCACGTTCACCGCTACTGATATACTGATCTATATTCTTTGCTAAAGGACCTGTAGCACTATCACTGTTTTTCATTACAACAACATGTAGCGCAGAAAGAGATAACCGTTTCGGGTTTAATAGCAGCTTTTTGTTTTTAATTATAATTCAATCAAGGTTGAAACTTGAAATATTGACATTCTAATTATTTGTAACTTTATTAGTGGAGCACCATATGGTTATAATTATTCCGTTTGATCTTAATGCAGTAAAATCAAAGGATATATCCATTACCATTAATTTTCAAAATTACGCATGTTTATCACAAACCATTCAATCAATATCGTATCACCGTGAAATATTACCGCAATCCAAGACCAGACCATCTTCATTACAATGGCATTGACCTTCGTAGCATACTAAATCACCTTGAATCACTCCTATTATTTCTGCTCAACAGGTGTTTTGTTTGGCGTGACGTACAGACCGCATACACGCAATGTGACAGATGGCCCGGTTATTACTTTGTAAGGCTTCGCGATTTTAACAGGATGAGCAGATGGGGAGGAACTAGTTTCCTGAACCATCGTCGCGATATGTTCACGTTTTTTAAGGCTTGTAATGATTTGACACTTGACAGTTTTCCCCTATCAATCAACACATGTCGTTAGAAACTGACCATTAGTAGAAAGCATTTCTTTTGACAATTCAGCGGATAAAGCGCTTCCTACAGGTAGACGATTTTTAGTTGACAGGTTGTATGCGCCGGAGTCTCGCTTTCCCTCAAGGCTGGAAGCGCTTCTTGCGCATGCGCGAAGTCAGTCGCTCACGGCCGCACGGACAGGCCGCACGCGTTTTGTTTCTCACCTTTATAAACATTTGACGATCGCCCGCGTCACGGTACTGATTCGAGTGAAGTGTACGAAGTGCAAAAACAAATATTGTGCTTTAATTACCTGGACTTTGAGATTCAGTGTTGTGCAAAAAACTACAGGATCTATAGTGATTATCCTTGATGAACGTCACGCGCGTTGACTCGTTTTTATAAGGTCTGCATTGCTGTAATTATGTTTTTAATTATTACTACCTTTTTATCAACAGTCACGTTTACCTATACCTAATGCTGATGCTCTAATTTTTTTAATATCTCTAGAATATATAATATGTAGCATAAGGACTTTGATGTAATTTTGACATTTAAAATAGATAAATTAGTCTGATGACATTTGCACATGCATAAATTGAAAATGTATATTTTACATATAAATTTTATCGCTATCACCTTGAAAATTATTAGTCATACATTTTATAACAGGTATGTTGAGTAGGCTTCTTATGATATTTTAGTCGCATCTACAAATTTGGAATTTTTTTTCAAATGTGACTCCGAATTATTTGGAAATTTAATGAATCCATTGTTTGCTATTATCTCCACAATAGTAAGAATTTCGCTTATTACACGTACAAAGATTACAGTAATCGAGCTATCACGCGTCGTCGCTGTGGATGCTTTGTTTTGATCACGAATAGCTACTATTACCGCTGGTCGTACGTCACCATTCATAACAATTACTCCATTTCCGTAGGATTTGTTGATTTTACATTTCCACTCCTCTCGGATTGATAAGACCAACCTATTTTGTCTTTTTCTCACGCTAACTATCTCAATTCTTATCTCTTCACAACAAATGCGGCATCATGTATCTTCGAGGCTGTTCGAACTATAAAAGTATCAACAAAAAAATACTAGGAAGTTAGGTCACGGTATCGCTTCAGATACAGACTGAATTATAAACAGTTGTTACTGTTAGTTGCTTTAATGAACGCGACATTGCTTAGCGAAACCTTGACAAAATCGAAACAATTGAAACAATTTTATAAGTTTGCCATGAAATTTATTTATGAAGGAAATTCATGTTTTTTTCATGTCGCATGGCTTTCATTATCAGCATATTGTTATTGATCATTCATATATTTATTTTTCATCTTAACCCACATTTTCTGCCTGATTTAAAGTTTCCAAGAACTTTTATATGAGACAATCGCTTTGCCGATTCAGCTTTTTAGTGATTTGGAACATTGTCAAGTGAGCACGAGCCAGATTTGCATCATTCCGCCTGGATACTCTTCGACCTAAGTTACCTTCGGGTTTTCCGTGTTCGCAAAGTTGAAAGACGTGTTCGGCGTACATACTAGCCGCAACCTCTCGTTATGCGGATGTTGAAATCTTGTTGCCTTTCCTCTTAAGATACTTTCTCGGTCCATTTCTTGTAACAACTTCAGAAAAATTCGAAATTTTATGTAATATAGATTCCATTTCATCCTCATTTACTCAGTTGCGTGATTACCGTTTACACCTGCTTTTTAGCATCTGTTGCAATGTGTACACTTAGCTCCTAAGTTTGCACCTGTCTATGTAGTTTGTCTAGGTTTTTATACACTTATAAGGGTGTGTAGGCGTGTACATAGCTAAACTAAAATAATGTTACAAGATGAGCACAAATTCTCTGCTAGCATAAAGTTATAGTTCTCGCAATAAGTTATATTTTTTTTATGTGACGAAGGTAGACAACTGAGTTCTCAGCCCACTTGATAGAAAGCAGTAACTGAGGCCCATGGACATAGTGATAAAAAAATCGCCTACGCGCTGCCTAGCCTGTGGACTTAGATGGATTGCCTCTATCTATGCCAATAATTACACCGGCTATCTTACCCCCAAACTGAAACACAGCAGTGCAAACACTGCTATTTAGCGGCTGGTTAACGGGTAAGACGGTAACTATCCGGGAGGACCCTGCACGAGGTCCTACCACTAGCAAAACCATATATTGTATGACATTTCATTTCAGAGCACTAAAAATAACAATTTTAATTTTATCAAATCTCAATTTTCTTATTTGCACGCTTTGTATCATCACAAGTTTACAATGAGGCTATATTTTGACGTCAGTATACGTTTTGCTAATATTTACAATGTGATGTAACGTCTGTTGTCTGTTCTAAAAGACCTTGGTTTCCCGTTGACGCTAGGCTAAATACCGAGTACCTAAGGCAAATTTAGGATATCTGCAGTACATATCTAAAATTTCTAGTGACTATCACTCTTACTCCAGTAATTAGAGCGATAGAGACATAGCAATGCTCGAAATTTCCGATGTTTGCACTAGGCCCCCAGATCAATAAAATGCTACGCTGTAAATAAATAGCAATGCACCTGGAGACTTGGGCTTAATTTTAGCTCTAATCTTATATTTGTGACATTTGTAAACTGGTTTGTTTTGACGATTCTTCGCCATTTTACCGACCCTTTTCTCTTTAAACATTCTTTGCAAACTTTTTTATTTATTTGTATCTCCGAGCCGGATTTTCAGCTTGTTTTACTCGTTCCGTTTAGTCGTATTATACTTATTTGTTTCATGAATAGTACTGTTTTTGTGATTTGTAATAATAGAAGGTGATATCGCCAAAAAATCAGTGTCGTCAATAAGCGACGGAAATGTTTTTATTGGTTGTGTGATGCTTGGATGACTCGTTTTTTGCAGTGTGGTTTGTTTATTTCTAAAACTAGTATAAAAAAGGTAGTTATAAATCTGTCTGGATCAATTCCGGGTTGATTTATTTATATATCTACAGACGTAGAGACTGATTTTTCTTTACATTTAACTAATTGAAATTCTCTTACGAGCGACGTTTATTATCAGTGAGCAAATATACCTCATTAATAAACTAAATACCTAGTAATTACAGAATTACCTTTCATTAACGCCACAAATTACTAGAAAAACAAACGCTACTAGCTTAGACTACGGCATTGTTTTCCGTAAAGGTTAAAAGTCTCATTGAAATCCCAATGATTTGTACAATGTTCTTGCTCAAAAACAAGTAATTTGGAAACGTTTTTGCAATGAAATACAGTATCATCAATCACAAGCCAGGTAATCTTTTAAACCTTATTCATACAGACGTAAGGCGGAAAATTATGTATTGTTTTCATTTTCACAATGCTGCGAATACTTATTTTTAACCGGTTTACCCTTTTTTTCAGTGCGTCATTTGGTGACGCCCGCAGATCGTAAAAAAAGTTTTAGTTCCGACATTGACATATAGTCGCTATGGAAAAAAACTAAATAAAATTTAACATGACAATTTACATTTGAGTGCTAAAATGAAGTCAGTCTATATTTAAATTTGCTATAAGTAACATTTTGAACTGGCTTCTATTGATTTGTTACTTGTTACCTATAGGTACTATATCCATGTTCTAGTATTAGTAAATAGCTAAAGGTATTACTGTCATTTGTAACAATTGTAACCATAATAGATTTCCAATTATAAGTATTTTCATCATCGAAAGATTTTACAGAACGTAAGACCAGGAAGTTGAGATATTATTCTGTCAATGTATACAACTAATTATTTAACAATTTTCCTTACTTACAAATAATTATATTCTTCCGTGAAAAAGACGAAGCTGACCCTGTAATTACAAAAGTAACAAATTATACCGGCCAACTGACGCGGGTCCATAGAAATCCTCAAACTTTTACAAACAAAAGGGAAAAGGAAATTCCTGAATGTAACTGGGAAGTATATAAAAGAAACTAATATGTAGTAGTGTAAATGTAACCGCATAGGTATTCGTAGTTTCGGGATTAATTGCTCCGAAGTTATTGCACGAATTCGCTGCGTGGTGACGGCAGCAAGAATACATTTGCCACAACCCCAACTCTTCCCGTGGGTTTCGTAAGGATTCAAGATTGACGGGTAGCAGCGTCATCACTCATCATAGTCGACACGCTACTGCAATCGTCAACTAGCTTGCCCAGTTTGAAGAGTATTGACATTACCTTATAATGCTGTCACAAGCCACTGCGCAGAAAGCGGTGTGCTCTACACTCCTGAGCCGCCTAAACCGATGTTGCCCCTGGCTGTCCCTTATGACGGCATTAATAGGGGCCCGTCTAGTCTGCGGCAAGTCACCGCCTGCCTCGATAGCAAAGAGAAATAATTATGACAGGTATCCGGACCTCTTTTCTATAGTTCCATCTCTTATCCATCCAACCTTCATCACCATAACCCAGTAGTCTTTTCCATAACTCCAATAGCCTCTATATGCCTGCTGGGACCGGTTCACGGATATCTATTTTTGTGTCCGTGAATGGGTTGCGCGGTTGTATTGTAAATATATTCATAGGTCAATAGATATATCCAGCAGTAGGGGGATTATTGGGTTATTCACGTGTCTTTATTATTATAAAATACATTTTTACAGGTAATATAGAATCTCTTATAAAGGCACTGGAAAGGACCACATGGGAATTGCTCCACAGACAAGAGCCCTGCTCTTAAGTTTATGATGATGATAGAATCTACTGTCTATTCAAATGAAAAATATATATTTATTCAAGGGTGTATTTAGTACATTGAACTCCGAAACACTGAATCGTAACGTTATGAAAAATGCTAAATAAAATACGTGCCGAAATCGTGGAGTACTTTGAACTGTTGGAGTTTGCCCGCATCATCGATACGTGAGATATCGATACTTTTCCCAGACACTATCTGTTATCGTGTCTTACATTTAGACTAAAATGTGCTGGTAGATATCTTTTATCTAATTTGGGAATAAGGTCACTAGTCAGATCATTTCGTTTTAAATCTTTGTCGTGTGCGTTTCAGCCGCCCTACCGCGAACTTCGAAATTTTCAAATTTCGAGGATTTGTCTCTGTCACTATAATGACGCCTTCGTTGGAGTGACAAGAGACATATTCTCGAAATAAACGAATTTTGCGTAACAGAAACATTTTGTATGTACATTTTCTCTCGTGATTTTGCTTGGAATGAGCCTAAGGAAGTCTAGATCTGAAAGAATTGGGTTCTCGGGGCTTTTTTTTAACGTTTATGGGCATGGTGGGGCTAATGTCATATACAACTTACATAATGTCCATTAATGTTTATTATTTGTTTTAAGTTTTGTATGTTATTTTGTACTTTTTATTTCCTTTTTGTTTTTTATCTTTGTTTTGTGAGTTTGTACGTCGTGTTGTGTTTCCTTCCGTCCCTTCACCAAATGGTCCCTACGGAAGACCAGCGCTGGCTGAATAGCCAGCATCATGCTGAGTAGGGCCCATTTCGTGGCACTATGTAGACTGTATTTGTTTGTTTCATTCTGTAAAGTGATAAGTGTCATGAATAAATGTTTTGAGTTGAGTTGACATAAGCTTCTTAAGGACCAACTTCAGTAGACGTCCGTCTATGTCAACGACAATAACTAGCCTACATTACGACGGTCGACATCTTACCATGAATATAAGTCTAACGAACCATTGTTGACATTGTAGTGGCCAGAGATATTTCCTGCCCATTGCAACACACGATAAAATGAAATGTCCCTCGATGATGCACTACTATCAGATCTCTCGTAAATCACAAGCTGAGAAACTTTTACCTGAATAGCCAGTGAGTTTAGATTTCGAAAAACAAATTGCATCTATCCGGTATCCAAACACTATAGGATTCCTTGACCATGTCAGGTTTCGAAATAGTGTTAATTTGGATGGCTAGTTATCTGCAACAGGTTAGTATCATTTTTAACCGACCTTTTTTGTATGAAATGAAATGAAATGAATGTATTAGCACAAAACATAACTTAGAATTATATTACATAAAAACAGAGATATCGAAGTTGTGCCAAAGGGTCCTCACTCAGCTTGTTGTCACGTAGTGCATCGCAAGGCACACTACGCAACGCTGATTTTCAGTGAGGCCCGAGTATATGTATGTTAGGTAGCTATAGTAGGTAGCTATATCTTCCAGAATCGTGAATCGATTTTAAATGTTTTTTTTTAAACCCGATATGGTCCCGTGGGCACCAATTCGGAGTCTGATGATGGGGTCTTGAAGAAATCAGTAGAAGTCGGGTTTTACATTTTATAAGGCGATTATAGTTTTATAATAGGTACTATGCTATAGTGAGACAGTCAACTGGTTATGTAAACTGAAATAGCTGAAGGTGTTTCCCGTCAATTGTAATGTTGAATTGTATGTAAACCTCCTTCACCTTGTCGATGACATATTACAAGTGTTTATATTGCTTATATTTAATAGCATAATATAAAAGACAATTGCCCATCAAATTATTACAAGCTATGAGTCATCGTGCTATTCGTGCTAGTGCTTAATCGCACTGTACAGTGACTGGTTATAAAAATACTTACGGCCATTGATTGGGTTTTCCGAAATGCTTTTTAACTGACTTAAAAGAAGGAGGAGGTTCTCAATTTGACAGATTTTTTTTCATGTGCCACGCGCACGTCACTTCCTCTCCTGCACACGTATTTATCCCGGCATTAAACGCAGCTTCTAGAATATCCTTCCTTAGACTCAATCCGAATACTGCAATAGTTCAATGTAACTAGTGAATCTACGAGACGCAATACTTGCTTTATCTTATCTTGCTTTATTTGCCTGCGGTCGAATGTAACCAGACTTACTCCAAATTCATGGAGACGAAAACCCACACCTAGTCTAATAAAGCATTCACCAAGTCTAGACAGAGCAAATCTGAGTGACTTACAATAGTAGCACCGCAGATGTCAGCGGGTAGGCATGATTTATTATTACGTCGACTTACGATATTGCTGGTGAGTTACGACGCCGGTAGCCGTACCATGAGTGGCCGCTAGGCTATTAACGCGAGCTTACTTTCTATCCGGCTCGCTCGCACTAAAACCCGGCCACGACATTGGTCTAAGGGCTTGTCCATTACTCACGTCATACTTTATAGGGGGAGGGGGGTCAAGATAAATCACCAATAATCACCATAGGGGAGGGGGGGGGGGGATTCATCGGGCAAATCACGTGTAATTTTTTGTCACTCTCTGCTGAACAGCATACTTTTTTTTAAAACATAACCAGATGTCAAATCCTGAACTGCAAAACTTTTACAACTTTGTGGACATTTTGTTTTTTCCCATCCCGTGTGCTTAATAAAGTACGTAAATTGAAGTGTTATTAAAAGGACTACTATCATGCCCCCAAAAAGGGGGTCTAAAATAGGCCAAAATCGTATGACGTGACTAATGGACAAGCCTTAAGGCGACCGGCGGCGAGCGAATCCATGAGTTGGAGCGGGATGCCGATATGGGTACTCCCTCTCGCACGTATGGTTTTCCGCTAAGCCGGTCGCCATAGACCAATGTCGTGGCCTGGCCGCAGCATAATACGGGATGGATAGAAAAAAAAAACGCGCGTTAATAATGTAGTGGTAGCTCATGGTACGGCTACGGATAATATATTTCTCATTTAGTTTCATATATTTGTGAAATTTGCGGAGTAATATCGTGGGTGATATCATTATTGTCATACAGCGTGTGTATATACGGGGGCGTATAATTTACTCAGTTGCAGTATTTGATCATAGGAATCTATGGTAAGCGGAATACTAACTCGAGTCATTACAAGCCTTCTAACACTCTCGTTAGTATTTCCGTACTTACCTCCCTTGATGCACTCTGTCATCTAGTTATATAGGGTAGATATAGATAGTTATTGGGTTTCGTTGAAAAAATGTACGAAGCGACGTACTTAGATTTTCTTAATACACAATATTAAACAAGTTTCTATCTCAATTTTCAAAATTTCATTTTCACACTACATAGACGACTAAGACGACCCTCATCTGCCAGTCCGTTTGTAATGTAAATTAATAACTCTGAAACTTAAACCAACCCCTACATATCAGGGTAGGTAGTGTGTTCGGATAGTTAAGGCACGTGAGATCTATGAGCGTGCCTTACTGTCAGACGACTTTACTTCTCGCTCAGACTCTACGAACGTGTACAAAATGTTGCCGTAAATCTACTCGTAGCCGAAAGCGTTCTAAGTGTCACAGATTACATAATAGTTAGGTTGATGTATAAGGAAAACTAAAGTAAAATGGACATACATGAAACGGTTTTCAGATTGGGGAAAGACAAAAAGTCGATTTTCTGGCACAGCGTCCGCTGGTAGCATTTTGTCTTACTCCATTAAAAAACAGTTTCATCTTAACCCACCTTACCTTATTATAATTTAATTGGTCGTGGCTGTGTATTGTGTATTTCATCATCATCATCAGCCCGTTGCAGTCCACTGCTGGACATAGGCCTCCCCCAAGGTACGCCACAGACCTCGGTCTGCTGCATTATGCATCCAGTTTTTGCCTATTGTGTATTTAAGTATTTATAATATGTACATAATTATCTATTATACATATATTGGTATTACATATCGTGGCTTGGTACCCACATCACAAACCTTAATTGAGCTTACCATGGGACTATGTCGATGTGTCTAAGATGTCCCAATATATTTATTTATTCACAAGTCATATTCGCGGTTTTGTGGCGTATCTGCTTCAGTATCATTAGGTAATCTGTGCTATCTCCGGCAGGGTGATTATAATTCGACTCGCGTCAAACTGCCTAATGAAGTAAGTGTACTAGAGGCGTTATATCGAACGAAGATTACAGGGCCGCTATATTGTTTTTATCAAGGTCCGCTTTAACTTTCTATTAAATCTACTCCATAGATTGATAGATTGAACACAAAAGTCGAAAAGAAACGATTACGCGATCTTTGCACGAAGTGTCATTTAAAAATTATCAGGTGATTATATCAGACTAGAAACCATTGAAAATGTTATACTAAATACTTACTTGCGTCTATTTTTTCGCCGTGTGGTGACGGCAGTAAGAATACATGTGTCACCACCCCAACTCCTCCTGCGGGTGTCGTAAGAGTCGACTAAGGGATTGAAGTGTCACTGACAGTTATTTGATAAAATATTGATGATGGGCAGCAGCGTCATCATAGTAGACAAATTACTGCGATCGCCAGTCCGCTTGCCCAGCGTGGCGATTATGGGCATTTACCTCCTTATGCGTCTAAACGCATAGTTATAGGCCTACGTCTAGCAGTGGCCTATCACAGGCTGATGATGTGTCTATTTTTATAGTCATCATTTCATCGGTTGACAACTAAAAACAAAGTAACAAATACCTCCAGTGTAGTATAGCTACTAATCTCAGTTCTGATTCTGTACAGACACGAAGTTGCAAAGAGTTGTGATAGTTTTTATACAAGTACCTACTGAGTTTTGGATGTCAACCGACGAATTATACATGTAATTTATGGTAGGAAAAATCATCTAAGTACAAAAGTTGCAAAACATAACTTCCCTCTTGAGAGGACTTCATAATAATTTCATGTCTCCTCAATTATGTAAAAATATTACTCATCTTTCTGTGGACCAGATTATTAGGCAGCTAATATTCCTTACGCCTTGGTAATACGGTCTAAATTAGCATTAATTACTGCTAGCGTGCGGTTTGCCCCGGAGAATGTTCACAAAGCTTATTGCGAAGAGGCGATCTGAAGCCCTAGCCGAGATGTCATTCTGCAATCGTATACGATAAGCGATAAGTAATAAATGTATGAGAATGACAGATTCGAACGAAAAGTTTCGTGATCATCTCCATACATTATTATGATCAGCGCTTACATTCACAACACTAACATTAAACGACACTAGTGCTCGGTGACGAATGCGGCGTGAGCAGGAACTACACTGCGTCGAGAGTTTGACGTTTAATGTACGAACTTCGTATTCTCTAACGAAAAACAGCGACGAACTCGCCCACAACCTCGCTCACAGCCTCGATTCCTAATGTCAAATAAAACAGCTTGGATTTTAGACAAGGCTGTCTCGACGTCGAGCTCGTTGACGAACGCAGCGTCGAATGTGTGAATAAGAGAATAGCATAGCAGGCGACTTATCGGCTACGCCTACTGATTATTTATTCGTAACGTGCGTAATCGAAGAAGGTTCAGACTGGTTGTGCTGAAGTTTTGACTCACTGGTTTTCAGAATAGGTAAAACTCCTATATACCCATGTACCCGGCGTTTGGGGATCCATTTCATTTTATTATCTTCCGAGCGTTGAACCAGGGATTCGCCTTAACACGTTTTAGAGTCGTTACATGAATAGGTCGGGTATTTAGTGCCTGAAAAGACTAACCTGCTTTTTTGTTTCATACAAAATACGCGGGTTCGAAATCATGTTCACGATTTTGATCCCTGTACCTTTGACATACATTCTAAACTGCATGCATACATATTTTGAGGCGAGACACAGCGCGACAGACAACCAAAACGTGCGTCAGACCGAAACACTAATATCAAATTAATTCCAGTTTCCATCTGATGTAAATGAAGCCCTTGACAACCAATTCCTAAATTAAAGACAGCATTTCAACTCCCTTGTGTACTGAGGGCCAACCGGGACTTCGACTTGTTGCTTCCTGTCACATTTACGTACGGATTTCCAAGTGTGAGAGAGACACAATACGTCGAACGTGCCACAGCTCCACTGCTACGAATAAAGACGCTCGACCTCTACCCTCGACTTACTAGTCGGACAGACCAAAATTAGATTTTAATAATTTATCGCTGACGTTTCCCTTTCATTAAACCAGAATGAGCGTGTGACAAGCGAAATGAATTTATTTTTTGAAAGACGTCTACTTCACTTCGTTTTATACGCTAAGTTGACAGTCTTACGATTGGCTTATTTCCGCGTCCGAATAGAAATTATTTTTAAAATAGCTGTGAAGCTATTCTTTTGAAATTAGTTTTTTACCTTCAGCTACAAAGTCTGACCCTAACCTAGCTTAGCCAGCCGGCTTAAATATAATTACAAAGAAAGCGATACTATAAGTTTCTGTTTTGAATCAAAGAAAAGTTTTTGGTTTGAATCAGTAAATACGTGAGATTAACTCCAATTCATCATTTGAACAATGTCTCTGAGACTGCAACTGTTGTAATTGCTCTATTTGTCTCAAGTGAAACCGCATTGTTTACTTTCTGAAGCTCTTAAAATGATTAACCATAAACGCCTACGACGGCTATTGCGTACTGTCCACAAGGGTCCACATTTACGCCTACCGCAATATGTGGAAATAGATTTTTCTCATAGCGATTATGTGTAGGCAGGATTCAAGGTAGCTCACTTTTAGGTTGGTATACTCTTCCATAATTTTACACGATTTCGTATATTACAAAAGCAGCTGACATTAAGATTCCCGATCAGTTTGAGTTTGGCTTTTATGTTTACAAACATTTGTACGTTGTAGAATTATAACTAACTCAAACATATTTAAATATTTATCAAAAATCTTCATCATGGATTACCCGTGACCAAAGCCCGACGTGTACTGCGGGCTTTAGTCGCGGGTACTCAATGATGAAAATCCTCTAAATTAATCGAAACATGTTGAGCAATTATCGACTTAAATTACGCGAGTAACCCGTTTGATAAATATTTAAATATTTGTAAGTTGTAAAATAAACCTCTGGTTTTAAATACAAATTTAAGATATTTAAAAAGCACTTGCTTCAAGCAAACCTAAATTTAAACTATTACGTAACCTCATGAATTTTTTTACAAATAATCGGATCGCACGATACCTGGGCGACACACAATACCTTTGGCGATCACGCGACTGCTATTTGTTTACTGACCTGACCAATCATAAACCTTATTAAAACGGAATAAGATGTACCAATAGTTAAATGTGTTGTTAACTTGTTAGTAGAGATTGTTAGTACAGTTTACTGACCTGTGGATTACCGCATTTAAGCAGCTTTAGCGAAACGCGTACGTTTCTATATCAGAGTCCTTTCCAGACAATTTCCATTCGGTCGTCATTTCGTTCGTTCTTTTAAATTATGTGCTTTTCTCATATCCCGCACCCATTTTTTTTGTTTGAGTTGTATCTGGTCTTTTAGAATCATTTATGGTATTAATTTCTATTGTGTTTTTTACAACGCAACAATGTACACCTAAATAAATCAAATTTTTATGTTTCTTTTGATCTATTGTTCTATATTGGATATTTTCATAAGATTTGATGAAATACATATAGGTATATTAAATAGGACAAATATAGTATAATTATTATTTTTGTTGTTGTTATTGCGTAAGGTATTCCCTTAAAAGCATAGTAACATCACTGTCTCCATAGTCGTCCGCGTCTCTCCATATCCACCCACCCGAGATACCTTTTGACCTTACAAAATATTATGACCAATAAACATTTCATTATATTGAGAAAAAGTTTTTTAAATGCTTACATATTGCAATATTGGTTTCTATTAGCATAGAAATCATATTATAATTTCCGCTCAAAATACGATCGGATCGGATATAATATTATCATCATCATCATCATCAGCCCGTGAGCACCCACTGCTGAGTATAGGCCTCTCTTCGCGTACGCCATTCGTTCCGGTCTTGTGCCAATCTTACCCAGAAACGACCCACAGATTTCGAAGCTTCTTTTTCCTTGAAGGGACCACCAGTCCGTTATAATTTTGGCCCACTTGCTTTCACGTTGTCTAGCAATGTATCCCACCTGGCTCCACTTGAGTTTGAACATAACGGATATAATATGTATTTCATCATTAGTCCGATTAATATTAGGCGAAATTATGTATGAAGATGAAGCATAGATTTAAACCGATACCTTTTTCATATAACAGAAAACAATATAGGTTATTTGTGAAGGCGTGAACGATAGAAGGTACTATGTTTATGTATCGGTATTCCGCAAAAACATTGTAATATTTTGGGAGCTCAAAGAAACTTTTATACTAAGATAAGAGGAATGTGTTTGTTTACCAACACCAACTTGTTATGAAGGGTTCAAGATCATGCCATGGCGTTTTATATCTTGACTCAGGGTACTAAGGTTTGCCTTTAAAAGAGGTATGATATGGGTAAACTTACGCGTGTTGTTGTATCTTTAGAACACTGTGTCAAGACTTGTTATGGGAACGAATGAGCGCATTAAGAATCTAAATATCCATCTAGTAACTCAGTACATAAATCGAGGAGAAAAATACTGCGCGGAGCAGTTTTATTGTTATCACACGCGATTTGTAGGAGTATACAAATTGAAATACAGAGAAAAGATTTTTTGTAACTCTAATCTTTGAAGACATTTACTGTAGCAAAATTAGCTACACCGGCAAGGTACTTCCAAAAAGTCCAAATATCTCCCATGTACTTTAAAAGAACGGCTAAAATGTCAATAATGTGTTAACTCCGCTCTTTGCAATTGCCAACCTATTTGACGCAATGCGGAATTAAAGGTATCCGCAATTTTGATTTAATCATAACCAGGTGTGCCAACACTGCCAACGTTATATAATATCAAGCCGCCGCCGTAAATGTCACCACTTGGACGTAATTCAGCGAAAAGGGCAAGTTAAACAAACGGACCTTGCTTCTGTACGGCGACCTTTGCCGTCATCTCCAGTCCTGCCCTGTAGTACCGGGACTGATACTACCAATGCTCATGAAATTTCTGCTTCCAGTATACTTGTGATCTTTAAATACGTATAGCTACTACGGATCTCGATTTAATTCTTATACTGGTTTGGCAGTATTGTCGGTATTTAAGCGGTTGATATAAAGGCACTGTTATGACACCGCCCACGGAGGCTGTCGGCACAGGATCTCGAGAGCTGACATTTTGAGTACATAATTGTTAAGGTTGGCGTTGTTTTTCTTAAGGGAATACCGTTGTTCTTAAGTTAAAAGGTGAGTTTCTTGATCTTGAACAACCGCGTAATTTAATAACTGCGAGCAAAAATTATGAGACTTATGAAGAGGTACGAATAATTCATTTGTAAGAAGGTACGTAAGTACATAGACCCAAATATTAGATGTTTACGATGTTTTGTAGTAATGTGACTAAAAGAAACATGGTCCTGAGCAAATGCTAGTAAAATTAAATGTAAGTTTAAAATAAAATTTTGTAAGTATAATTATAATACTGATTAGAAATACATACATTTTTATATTATTTAAGATACAACAGAACGAAGCTGATACTGCGTATACAATTATCAGTCACGTATTCATTAATGCTCATCAAAGATAAATACACTGAGACAACGATTTTAATTTTAACAATGAACGGCGGAACCATATTTCACGAAAGAGAAGAATGTAAACCGCATCGTACTTTCTTTTAATAACTTTCAGTTAATGGTATTAAATTTCCCTGGCTTTATTGCTAAAGTTAAAGAAGATTTATTGGCCAGCCTTTACTACAAGGTAACAGATTTTTATTCTCGAAAGAACATAAATGGAAAGGTCAGTAAAGTAACGACGTTTTAAAACCCTCTAGTGTTAAAACAAGGATATTTTATGGGATACATGAAACTATTTACATCGAGAACAAAGTGGTAAAAAATGGCTGAAAGTAAATTTCTATCTGTCAAGTAAAAAGAACAACCAAATCTACTTTTTAAGATACAATAAAGTAACTAATTGTTAAAAATCGAAACAGAATCAGACGGATTTAATCTTTTATTTTTCGTTCGCGTTCCGATCGATCACAAGCTAAGTCGTTACTATCGGTCTGGTGAAAGTGAGAGCTCTATCGACTCCGCTGTGACGTAACGCAACAAATCGGCCATTGTCCGTTTGTCTGTCAGTTTCAACACCAGCGAATGTCTAATGTCCCGTAATGATTGTCATCTATGCAATTCTAAACCCTTTCAGACCATGTTATAGCGAAGCCAAAGTCACAATGTCCTAATTTGTATTCTGGGGATGGGACCGGCGACCGCCTTTAAATGTCTTCCGTCTGCGAAGGACTTTGAACTTTGTGGAAATTTTCGCACACGCTCGCTCGAATAAGAAATGTTCTGGCTGGAATACTAAATTGTTCTTAAGAAACCCAGAACTCGTGAGTGTGATTAAGTTACGCGAATTCCTTTAATTATGTAAGATTGGCTTTGCTTTGATTTCGTTCTGGAATAATTAGTTTTTAAATTGTACTTCAACATCCATTAAGCCTATGTTCGCATTAACGCTAGCATTTGCTCTGGTAAGCAATGCGCAATACCAACCGACCGAGAAACAACAAACAAGTGGGCCGCCGAGTGGTTACTGACCTACAACTCTTTGAGATTGCATATTTCATATTTGTTAACAAATTCTGTATTGTATTTCAAAGTTTAGCCTGAGAAAATCTGTTTTGTTTCGAGATGTTTAATTGGGATTTATGCAACTTAAAGTTACAGCTCCTTGTATTATTTTGAATATTAATTGGCTCGCTGTTAATTGTTAGTGAACTCTTTTGTTTTAGCTAGATGTCTATTGTCCAATTCAGCGCATTTTTTGTTCATTTTAAACTTACACATAAAAATATTACACATATTTTCTATTCGTTTCCAACAGCGGCAGCTTTTATTATTTTTAATTTACATGCAAATATTACCTTTTAAGCTTTTCGCCTTTGCTCATAAACTATCATGTAGTTATTAAATATAATTTCCTCGCTATTCCGTAACTCCCTGCCCTTCAATCTCTTTAATTGTACACTTAAAAATTTCTTTACCCTTTTCATGTCCACCGCTAACATCAACTGTTTTATATTGTTCATTTTTTCATACTTTTTATAAATATCAGCAGTCAACACCTCCACTTTGTCGAAATTTAATGGTTAGTCGTCAATGTTTTACACCTAATCGCATTTATCATTATCATATAATCTTACATATTCTCAATTTCCTCATAAATTCCCCGAATCATTAACCTGCACGTTAACTCTGAGTTCACTGCCGCGACCTCGCCGGCGACCTCCAGCCGTCTGTTTGGAACCGGTTCTTCGGCAAAGCCCAGCGATATTCCAATTGAACGCTCTTCGTACACTGTTTGTTTGCACTGTACTTTCCAATTTTTTTACATCTCTTTTTACAAACCGGCTATTAATATTTACTCATGTCTCACCTGAATGTCACTACAAATTAATGTTACCACTACTGACTGCAGCGTTCATTCAATGAAGTATTCATTGCGCTAAATGAAAATCTACAAATTTTTATCTTATTTGTTTAATGATAACAGGTCAAGCAAAAGGAGCATCGGACAACTAAGAATTTAGTTTTAATTCCTTTAACCAGGTTTTAGTTTTCATAATTTTTTTGCACATCGTGTTGTTGTTGTATACTTAAAAATATAGCTTTCCAATTTACCAGCCTAAATGGCCTCACGGGTGACCTTGGTATCAATGATGCCATCTGATGACACGATAAAAGCTAGATAAATCACGCATACACTATACATTTGACATGCTTTAAGCGCCTCAAGGTTTGCATCATTTAGTTTTGCGGTTACTGCTGTTAGAAAAACAGATAATATTACTGGCTTGTGTATTTCCCGTAACTTATGAATTACCTGCTTCCGTAGAAATACCTCTGGTTTATGTTTGTATTGAATTTTATTTTCAAACACAAGCGCGATTGTGTAAACATTCTTTGTTTCTGAAAACGTTCGCTTTGATGATCTCGTATTGTTTTTACCGTATTTTTGATTCTAGGGTTATATATTATGTTGGCATGACAGAAAGGTAATTTGCGGAGGTAGGTATGGCCAACTAGGCGGATCGCATTCACCAGATGGGCTGCGCGATAACATGAACCAAAAACGAATTTGAACATTGGGATTTAATGCACCAGGGTTTACGGAAGAAAACATTTTTTGAAAAGGAAATTATGATGAAAAATTCTATGCAAAGGCATTGTTGATATTGTCGATGAATTTGTTAACAGCTCAAGGATTAAGAAGATTAGTAGAGCGGATGTAGATAGCCAGAGTTGTTTACGAATGTAAATTGAGATGACTTGAAAGGCATTATCATACCATTTCATTCATTAACGAATTCATAATCAAGAGTAATGGCCACGAGGAAAGTTAATGTTTGCATAATATAAGATATCTTATAATGTGTATTTATAAAACTCTTTCTCCAAATATTCAGGTGTCAGATGGCATGTGAGTTATAAATAAATACTAGGCCAAGGTAGCAGCTCTATAAATGTCTGCAATTAAATATGGTTTATAGCTATCTTACAAATCTGACATTTGCTCGTATCGTAACATCTCTTGTAAGTACAAGGTACTTGTTTACCACTATACTGGTTCTTGGTGTCACTAATTCACCTTTATATTCAGTGATAAGTATCATATAATTGCGATATGTTTTATGCGATAACGCAACAAGTTCCAAATGAAACATTTTAGTTTTGCTTGATTCTGGTTCTGGTCTCGATTTAATTAAAAAGGACACTAATAGCTGAAGACGACGATAAAATAAAAATCGTTGGGACATAATAGTGAAGTAGAAGCAGCTGTTCATCTGAACACCATCTGCCTGATAGCCGGATGGAATACGAACACATAATTGCTGTGCAAATTGCGTGAGACTGCAGTATGCTCCATGTATAAATACACATATGCCATCAGTTCCCTTGAATATTTACCATGCAATATTGTAAAACGGTATGCATTTTTGGCACCCTAGATCGACAGTGATTTTATTCCGTTATATTTTATTTGGGAGTATGTTGTTGTGGGTCATGGGATCTTTTTGTGGATTCTTCTTTACCCCAGATATGCATAGGGTTTCCATAAGATCCTTCCTCGCCTTTCTACCCTGGGCCACCATCTTTTACTAACTTTACTCCATCTTGATCCTACGGCTCGCAGTTCTCCATACTCGACCACCACGTATGCATGAGATATCCGCTGGCTTGCTTTCCACCTTGAGGCCGCCACTTATTGAAGGCTACTCCACGCAGAGCTATTACGGGGATATAGGAGACTGTCGGTAGTGTCGGTATATCTTCATTTATTATAACCTCTCTGGTGTGCGATTGGCTCTATTGCTTTGCTATGTACAATAAAAATTTTGACATGTAGGTCATGTAGCCACAGCTTTAGTAAGCTTATCAGTGGATTACAGATGTATGTTTTTTACAAATCCTACTTGGCAGAAACTTTTAATCGCCTGAATTGCGCTAGCCAATGATCTGGTAATGTGCAATACGATATGCAATATCCTACTTATAAAAAGCTGTTCAGTGAGGCCAGCCTGAGTCCAATCGCACATATTAATAACACTTACGACACCTTTGTCAATCACTTCGATGCTTAAATCTCAGCACGTACTATACCATAGATCACTAATCCATAGATAGAGCATGGCTGATGTGTTCTGGGATAAATGCCGCTGCTCTAATCCGCTGCACGTAATTAAATACCATCTGCACTAAATTGCTGACCGCTGAAAGATCGCCTTTTATAGGCAGTTTGCGTTGCGTGGTTAATTAATGGGGATCTTAAGTGTTTGTCTCGTACATGGACTATAATCTATTCTGGCATTGTGGTCTCCAGCTCTATCGTCTCCATGTTTTACGTTGAATGTCTACCACGTCTTGGCTTATCCGATCATTCCGTACTCGTCACATTAATGTAAATCTTATGAAGTAGTACCTTCTTTTTTTAATTATAGAGATTAATACTCGTAACTTGCTATGAAGGTTAGATGTAAACAGCACGACCATCGCATTTACTTTAGTTGTGTTGTGTACAAGTTTTAAAATATGACACAAGCTGTAGCGTACATAAAGTGATGTACAGTATAAATACTAAATAACTCTATAATATTATGTATTATGTAAGTACCTGTAAGTAAGTGTTTCTGTATAGGATTATGTACTTATTATTTTTGTTTCATGAATGCTTCATAATGCGAGTCCTATGAGGCGCAATCACAGACAACATTGTCTGTGGGCGCAATCAATGTACCAACATGGCACCTTTCGGTATATTTCATGCGTATACGCGTCGTGAGATTCAGGTTAATAGAACATTAATTCTGCCAACCGACGTCCCAGCTATTTGACCTCTTTATTCTTAACAAGTGTATGGTAATCATAGGTCATACTTATACTGGTTTTCCCGATTAATGGACCGGCTTCGCTTCATCAGGTTTTCGTACAGTATTTGTAGAACATCTGAAGCTTAATCGTGGGAAGTGTATAATGAGTCTATTTACGTACGCTTCACACGTATTTGCGTGGTTCGCTTTAATCAGCCGTCACTCTTACTTATCCTTTGTTGAAAGGAGATGCATAATACCTTATATGAGTTAAGGGACATATAGTTCATGGGTCTAATTCTCAAAAGGCTGTAACATGTATTACAAGTAGAAGTCCGTATCTAATTCACGGTGTTGAAAAGAGATTTTTAGTACAGATGGTGCCTTTTTTAGGCTCTAGTGCGAGAAGTGGCTCATTTTACGTCAGGTCCAAAACTTCGGAGGGCCATCTGTACTATAAAATGTCGTACGAGACACGTGCAAAAAGGAAATTCGTAACTCGTGTCGATTTAAAACACTCCCTCCGGTCGTGTTTTAAAACATCGCCACTCGTTTCGGATTTCCTGTTTTTCGCGCTTGTGTCGTAATGTAATCCGCTTGCAAGCAGTAGAGAAACGGGCCCCAGGTCGTTAAGGATTGAAAGAACTCTGATAAGGGCTCGGAATATTCGACAACACTATCAAAATAACACAGTTTTCCAAAATAACTAACGTTTTAGCTTTTGTTGCCAAGTTCAGAGGACGCAGTTTGGAAAGGTATCTAAGAAAATAGTTTGAACTGCCCAATCGCCCATCTGGAAATTGTGACATCGTTAAAATGGGATCACAGGCCTATATTTCTTTTGACCTTTTTCGTTTTAGGCAATTTTTTTGACCTGTTGCGATGAAATAAACGATTTTAATACTATACCACAAATAATCAGTACTATTTGGTACCTATCCTATATCAAACCGGTACATATGTACATTGATGTTACTAATAATCATTGAACTAGATTAAAAAACCACAGAAGACACAGTCGAGAGTGTTTGTATGGGAAAACGGTCTCCGGATAGCTCTTAACAGAACTTCCCAAACTTTCAGATGACCCTTGTAAATCTCCCGAAACACAATAGGTGTTTGACCGTTTTACCAAATTTTACACATTACACAACCACAATGGTATAAGCTTCTCACGAACGTTACGTTACCGATATTGCGAAGACAATGACATGTGAATCGGTAATGCTTTAGGCCACGGGTTCCTAAACTTTATTATTCAGTTCCCCCTTTTTAACTATTAAAAAAGAAAGCTCGCTCGCTTTACTATCACTACATAGTATAAAATAAAGTCACTTTTTCTGTCCCTATGTCCCTTTGTACGCTTAAATCTTTAAAACTACGCAACGGGTTTTGATGAGATTTTTTTTATAGGTAGAGTAATTCAAGAGGAAGGTTTTTATGTAGGTATAGTACCCGTGCGAAGCCGGGGCGGGTCGCTAGTCATGAGACAAATTAACTTATGTAAACTTTAGGTAATACTTATGATGGGTTTCCACCAGACTACTGACGCGCAATCTGTCAACTCATGATAGAGTTTGGATTTGACAAGTACGGCGTAAATAACTTTATATTCATCTCACTCGTACCAATGCCGTGCGAGCGTGATGGATAGAAAGTCAGGGTGAAGACACATTTATCAACATGCGTACGCATTTTGTCTACAGAAAATGTCAGTTTAGTATGAGACTTTAGTATGGGCTAATTGTTTGTCCCTTTCGGTCTTAACAATGTGTCCATAAGAGCAAAAGGGACAAACAATTATTAGCGGCTTGTTAAGTTAACAAACGTTCATGAATAAGGGGGTATGTATGTAAGTTTGTAGCCTTTAAATACGATTTACCTAGTTAATAAATCAAAACTTTGTCTTGTATTGCATAAAACATAATAAATCATTTAATTATGCAACAATGACCTTTAAGTTGTTCTTGATTGCTTTTTAATGGCTAAACTTAAGATGGATCGGAATACCATTTAAAACCACGTGTTTAGATAAGATTGTGTTAAAGGAGAATGGAACTCCGGAACACAACATTAGTAAACTAAGATGGGTTTAAGTTCACACGACTGTTCTCAAACTTTCATGGGACTGCAGTTATTCAAGCCGATAGCTAAGTATCGTTTGTCTCTTTCGGTCTTACAGATATATGAATAAGACCGAAAGGGACTAACGATAGTAAACAGCTTGCTAGGTTAGGAGACGTTTATTTATAAGAGGGTTAGAATAAATCTGAAGCCCGTTTCTGAAAAGCTTGTAACTTTTAATTCATGCGGAAGTCTTTTTTTAAACAATATCAAAAACTCACTAAACGAAACTCGACTAAGGGAAATACTGAGTAGCCAGCTTCTCAGCCGGTGGTAGGGTATTTTTACTAGTACCCGCCTGGTTGGCTACCACCGTACATTCGGTGTAAACGCCCGTGAAATGACTTACCTTCGTGTTTGCCGTGTTTCGGGGTCAGCCGGTGTATTTACCAGCATCTAGCGGGCCAGCAAGGCGGTGGCAACTAACAGGTTACTGATTGTCTCCTGTTCGTTGCCGCCGCGATTTGGGCTCTACTTTTCACTTACGATCAGGTGGAGTGGAGCCACTTTGTTGTGCCAACGTTATTTTTATTGGGTCGGCAACGCGCATGTGACACCCTGAGGTTGCAGGCGCCCATAGGCTACGGTGACTGCTTTCCATCAGGCGGGCCGTATGCTTGTTTGCCACCGACGTGGTATAAAAAAAAAACGCCGTGTGGTGACGGCAGTAAGAATTCATTTGTCACCACCCCAACTCCTCCTTCGGGTGTCGTAAGAGTCGACTAAGGTATTGAAGTGTCACTGACCACTATTTGATAAAATATGATGGGCAGCATCGTCATCATAGTGGACACATTACTGCGATCGCCAATCCGCTTGCCCAGCGCGGCGATTATGGGCATTTGCCTCCTAATGCGTCTATACGCATAGTTAATAGGAGAGGCCTACGTCCAGCAGTGGAGTATCATAGGCTGATGATGATGTCAAATAAATGAATATTTCTACTTATATTAAAAGTTACAAGCTTTTGAAAAATAGGCCCCAAATTAGTTAAAATGCGTTTAGACCAAACGACCATTCGATCATTCTATCCCCCACTTTCCGAAATCAACGAATTTCCACGAACCACGTTATCTGTAACGAACGAATTTCGTAGTGGTGATAGAATGAGAGAATGCTCGTTTGGTCTAAATGCACCTTTAAACATGAATAATCTAAATAATCCATGTAAATAAGAATAGATCGATAATTCTGTTTGTTATCCTCAAACTTGAGAAGTGCTAGAATGACTTTTATAATACTTATTTTGAAATGTATTCAGATACAGATAATAAGCTACAACGCGCAAGCCACGCAGATACGTACGTGTACGCCACGCACACGCGTACGTACACGTGCTGTTCACGCATCTGGTGTGGTTTGGCCTTTAGTCGATTGTATTGTACGATAATATTAAGTTTTCATTCTGGAATGAGATATGAGATGAATTGAAATTAATAAATAATTTATGAATCGTTTTTGTTGGGATATTTTCTATTTATGGTTGGCTGCACAAGTACAGTAAGTGACGCACGAATGTTGCTACAAAAACAAAGTTTAATAAATCCATTTTACTTAACAATTACGTTTCGGTAGTGAATATTCTCGTTTAAATAGATTAAGGAATTTATTATTTATATATTATTTGTGAAAAAATATTGCTGTTAAATGTCCA
>JALPQI010009230.1:0-48228 GCA_025490895.1 Thaumatotibia leucotreta
ATGACCAAGTGGCAGTTTGTGTGTTGCATGGATTTATTTATTAATTCTTTATTTCACAAATTAAAGATAACCTTACAAAAGGCGAACTTAATGCAAAGAGGCTTTCTCTTCTATTATTATCTCTTACTGTTCTCTATTTAGTGCTAAAATAGGCTTCTTTATGTCATTGAAGTTTAATAAGCCAACAAATCACAATGTAACTAACAGCCCATCAGACAGGAGTGTATTTTATCTTAAGAAGAATATCGAGGGTTGCTTGACTTGCCTGGTGAAACACTATAAGTCAAGCAAACCAGGTTTTGAAATAAAACTATATGACACTTACGTGAGGTTGTCATTTCCATGAATAGTTATCTTGACCTATTGGGTTTCATCAGGCAACCCTCATTATCGTGGAATCAGTAGCCTGAGGAGGTGGTCTCAGCACTCAATGTCAACCAGTTTAAAAACCGACTTGACAAATACAACAGACTCAAAAGAAGCACTTGAAAGCAGAGCAAATGGGGCAATAACAGTCGTACAACTGCCTGCCTGCTTAGGAAATAATAATAATAAATATTTGTCAGCCTCCGTAGCCTAGTTGGTAGCAACCCTGCCTATGATTACTGATTACGAAGCTGGAGGTTCCGGGTTCGAATCCCGGTGAGGGCATTATTTGTGTATTTATTTATCACAAATATTTGTTCCTTGGTCATGGCCAGGACCCGTAATTTTCATGCCGATGACATCAATTTGACGTCACACACCATTTAGGGTGATCTGAAATAGTTTTATTGTTTATTATTAATCATTCATTAGTCGTCAAACATTTTAATCATGTACAATAACTTCAAAAGTAGTATATTTGCACGTGAAATAAATAACACCTACTTGATACGTGAAACATAAATAAAACTATTTGATTTGATTTAATACATACATTTTTTTTAATGATATTGTTATCACATTTCAATAATTGCGTAGAAAACAGAATTCCTTTTTAACGTACAGCACGTATCAAGTAGGAATTATTTATTTCACGAGTAAATATACTACTTTTGCAGATATTTGTACATGATTAAAATGATTGACGACTAATGATTAATAATGAACAATAAAACTATTTCGGATCACCCTAAATGGAGCGTGACGTCAAATTGATGTCATCGGCATGAAAGTTACGGGCCCTGGTCATGGCTGTCCATGTATTTAAGTATCTATATCATCATCATCAGCCAATTGACGTCCACTGCTGGACATAGGCCTCCCCCAGAGAGTTCCACAAAGATCGGTCGTGAGCTGTCCGCATCCATTGGACACCCGCAACCTTTACCAGGTCGTCGCTCCATCTTCTGGGGGGCCTTCCCACGCTGCGCCGTCCAGTGCGTGGTCGCCACTCGAGAACACGCCGATATATATGTATCTATATCTATATGTATCTATCTATTATATATATCGTCGCCTGGTATCTACATCACAAGCCTTAATTGAGCTTACCATGGGACTAGGTTGATTTGTGTAAAATGTCCCAAGATATTTATTTATTATTATCTGTGTGTCAGGTCTGGACGCGCCGGTGTGCGGGTACGCGGCGTCGCTGCGCGCGCGCGGGCTGGACGGCGGCAGGCTGCTGATGCTGCGCTGCGACGACCTGGAACTGCTCGGCGTGCACACCATCGGCCACCAGGAGCTACTGCTGGAGGCTGTGGAACAGCTGCGCCACTTCGTGAGTAGTCTTGCTATCCTGTGCTGGACGGCGGCAGGCTGCTGATGCTGCGCTGCGACGACCTGGAACTGCTCGGCGTGCACACCATCGGCCACCAGGAGCTACTGCTGGAGGCTGTGGAACAGCTGCGCCACTTCGTGAGTCTTGCTATCCTGTGCTGGACGGCGGCAGACTGCTGATGCTGCGACGACCTGGAGCTGCTCGGCGTGCACACCATCGGCCACCAGGAGCTACTGCTGGAGGCTGTGGAACAGCTGCGCCACTTCGTGAGTCTTGCTATCCTGTGCTGGACGGCGGCAGACTGCTGATGCTGCGACGACCTGGAACTGCTCGGCGTGCACACCATCGGCCACCAGGAGCTACTGCTGGAGGCTGTGGAACAGCTGCGCCACTTCGTGAGTCTTGCTATCCTGTGCTGGAGGCGGCAGGCTGCTGATGCTGCGCTGCGACGACCTGGAACTGCTCGGCGTGCACACCATCGGCCACCAGGAGACTGCTGGAGGCTGTGGAACAGCTGCGCCACTTCGTGAGTAGTCTTGCTATCCTGTACTGTCCAGGGACTTGTTACAGTTTTATAATGAGCAAACACTTTGACTCTCTCTCTCACAAAGGACTCTGTATCAAAAGTCCAAATATTTATTTGTCTAAAAGTGGGTGGTTTTACAAACAGGTCTTACATAAATGCTAAGTTAGCTTCCGCAACGAAAAATGCTTGCAATGGCGTTATTAAACAACGTCAAAATTAGGGAATGCAAACCGGTTTTGGAACGTATGGAAAAATTCCCTAGTTAAAATGGACAAAGCTGGGTGTAGTGTCATTAAGAAGATCTGCTTATGTACTTTATTTCATTATTTAGGTGCAAAGTTGAATTCCATTGCACAATCTTATATTAGTAAGGCATTATGGTGGGTACTTTCACAGTGAAACAGTTTCTCTTAGATCGTAATTTACTCTGACTAAAAAATTAATATCTCAGTTTTGCGATGGAGTTAAACATAGTGCCCAACTTAAAAGAAATCAAAGTAAATACTTTTTAATGACACAACTTTCAGCTTATTGGTTTTTTTGGTCCACATTCCATACACCTCTGCCCATGATCCTTTTTATTTCTAAACATTCCTTTGTCCTTTCAATAATTGGTTCTGGTCTTGACCATGACCAGGTTAGAACTTTGTTATTTTTAGGGTATTTTATATGTACATAGGTATCTGCTTTGACAAGTTATGAGCCTTAGGAAAAATTAAGAAAAAGTATTGTTCTTGGTTAGATGTGTAGTTGTGTTAGTGCATAACTCGAAATATATTTTTATAAACCAAAAGAAAAAGTTTTCAAAGTACATTGCAGTAAACCCCACATTACAGAAATACCCATATCATGCGGCTCTTTGGTAGGCTAAACTATTATTATTCATTAAATATATTCATTAGTTAAGTATAAAGTAATCATCTGTAAATTCTTGATACATGACATGAGATAAATTTTAGAGCAAAGAGTAGTTTTGTAACAAGTATGACTAATTGTTTTTAAAATGTATGAAGGATGTGCCATTGCTGGCTTATCTTGAACTTGGATGAGTAACACTCTCATTCATTTCATGACTAATGTTTTGTTTATGTTTAAGCAACTGTTGTGCCTAATTGATGCTTTGCTAATGAAAGTAAAGTTGCCTGATAAATTTAGGAATAGATATGTGGCCATAGTAAACGATAAAAAACGATATTATTAATTAATTTGCCCTGCTGTAGGTAATTGTAATTGGACATGTTTTTTATTTTGTATTATTGCTGTCAAAGTCTGCCCACTGTCTAGTAGATTTTTACATTTCCTGTTTACTTTCATCCTACTACAAATCATTTTATTGACCGTTCTATACTTTCACCCTGGAAATACTTGTTGAATGTGTTCCTTGTTGGTTTCGAGTTTTATTAAAATTGCAATGTCTATAAATATTAGACGTCTTGTACCAAAAAAAGTAGGCAGCTACTAGTTCACCAACATTCGAGAAGGGATTCAAACCCACTTACGTCATGTCTCGCGGTTGATAGTAATAATAATAAAACCACTCGGCCACATAGTTTTACAAACGTCTACTTAACCCTCTAAATACTTCTAACGCATGTGACAGGCAAAAATGCATTTTAAATTTGAACCCTAATAGTGGGCAATAGAGTTGAGAAACTCGGTTAAGGTCAGCATTTTGCAGAGTTCCTCCATCGACTCTGCCATGACTACGATATCGTCGGCAAACCGAAGGTGACTGATGTTTTCGCCGTTCACATTGATGCCAAGTCCTTGCCATTCCAGGAGCTTAAAGGCATCTTCCATTGCGGCAGTAAACAGTTTCGGAGATATAACATCTCCCTGCCTTACGCCTCTTCGCAACGGAATAGCCTTCGTAGTCTGCTCCTGTACTCGGACCGACATTGTGGCGTTGCTATACAAACACTTCAACACTTCGATGTACCGATAGTCAATGTGGCATCGCTGAAGAGACTTAAGCACTGCCCATATTTTTACCGAATCGAAGGCTTTTTCATAGTCCACAAACGCTATGCAAAATGGCAAAGTACAGACTGATGTCCGGGATATCCTCGGTGTAGTGTCGGGACAGCTTGGCTCTTGGATCTCCTACCAAACTGTCAACGGGCTTTGCGACCGAAGTATATGACTGTCCATAGAACCTCTCGATCTCACCTAAAACCTCTGCTTTTGTTGACGCTATGCTGCGATCTCCCCGTTTCAGCTTTGTCTGTATTTATTATACTGTGTCCGTATTAATAAAAAAATAAAATGAATGTCCTTGTGTCTGACTGTGTGTCTATTCGACAGCAATACGAGACGTCGCGCGAGTGCGTGCAACAGATGGCGCTACGAGTATCAGTGGCGGCGACCGGTCTGTCTCGCGCTCTCGCGGGCGGCTGCGAACGGCTGGAGACGTCGGCGCTCATGGACGTCGCGCGCGCCGTGGCGGCCGTCAAGGTACGTCCACAGCCGTCGCGGCGGCCGATGGAGGCGGCTGGAGTTGTCACTGGAACATACTGTTTACTATATTGTTAAAACCTTCCTATCTAAAGGTGCGTTTAAACTAAAAGAGCATTCGCTGTTCTAACCTCCCACTCTACGAAATTCGATCGGTACACAAAACGTGATTGGATGATTTCGTAGAACGGGCGCTAGAACAGCGAATGCTCTTTTGGTTTAAACTCACCTTAATGCTTCGCTTCAAGCGTAAGCTATCTTTATTACAGTAAGATATTGTAGTGTATCTTATGTTATGAAACGTGAAGGTTTCGTGTTACCTGTTAGAGAAGGTTTTGGTCTTTGAGGCCTTCACTCAAAGGCGACACTGGCGTTGTTCGTTCCTCCTCTTTGAAGAGTATGCCAGATCCATCCACGTCCGCTGCCCTACGAGGTATAACGGGGTGTAATGATCACAGTGGCGTAGCGTGCCTTGTCGGGGCCCCGTAGAAAGTTTTTATTCTTTTTCCTTACACACTTTGGGGGCCCCCGTGGCCCGGGGGCCCCGTATAATTGATACGGCAGATACGGCAGTAGCAACGCCCCTGAATGATCACCAATCGCTTGCAGGCGTTAGTGTGCTGGCTGGTGCGGTTCCCGCTGTCAGGGCCGGCGCTGCGCGAGCGCGCCGCGGACCTTCTGGCGCTGTGTCTGGAGGCCGCCACCAGCGCGCAGCGGGACCGCTTCGCCGAGCAGCCGGCCCGGGCCGTGGCCGGCGCCGCAAGGGCGGCCGCTGCCGTCGCTGACCACATCGTGCAGGTGCGTGTGTCGGTCACAGCCGTCGCGGACCTTCTGGCGCTGTGTCTGGAGGCCGCCACCAGCGCGCAGCGGGACCGCTTCGCCGAGCAGCCGGCCCGGGCCGTGGCCGGCGCCGCAAGGGCGGCCGCTGCCGTCGCTGATCACATCGTGCAGGTGCGTGTGTCGGTTACAGCCGTCGCGGGACCGTGGGTATGTCGGCCACAACCGTCGTGGCCACCAGCGCGCAGCGGGACCGTGGGTATGTCGGCCACAGCCGTCGCTGACCTGCCGGCGGTTGTTTCGAGGTCTCAAGTAATCTATCCGGGGTGAAATAGGCACAGTGTCAAGGTGACATATTGGCAAGGGAAAACACTAGTTATGATTTACACCATTGTAATTCTCAGTAACTTCTGAACCCTTATTTTAATAAACCGTATGTATATTATACAAGTAATGCCGTGTGGTGACGGCAGTAAGAATACATTTTTCACCACCCCAACTCCTCCTACTGTCGTAAGAGTCGACTAAGGGATTGAAGTGTCACTGACCATTCTACATGATGGGCAAGCAGCGTCATCATAGTGGACATATTACTGCGATCGCCAATCCGCTTGCCCAGCGTGGCGATTATGGGCATTTACCTCCTAATGCATCTATACGCATAGTTAATAGGAGAGGCCTACGTCCAGCAGTGGACTAACATAGGCTGAGGATGATGATATTATACATGTGTTGTACTTGTTGTGAGAGGCAATTCCTTATCATATGGAGAGGTGTTTTATTATTTAATCTCTATCTCTACAACGTTGTCTACGTTGTAGAGATAGAGATGCTGGCCGATCACAGGGGTTTCGTTTTGCCATTTTGGGTACGGAATTCTAAAAAGGTAATACGGAAGCTCCATCTTTGCGTTGCGGATTTGCAGAATAGGAAATCTGTTTGTAAAATGAAAGATTCTGTGAATTGAGTGTACAGGTGTAGTGAGAAATTACTTGCCTTCGGAAACGTTCGTAAACACATGCTGTTTCAGGCAGTGTCACCGAGTCTGACTGAAGTAGCATGACAGCTATTACTGTCAGTCTCAGTGAGATAGACTGAAACAGCATGACGTTGACGAACGTTTCCGAAGGCAAGTCATTTCTCACTACATCTGTACACCATTGTAATTCTCAGTAACTTCTGAACCCTTATTCTAATAAACCGTATGTATTATACAAATTATACATGTGTTGTACGTGTTGTGTTGTGAGAGGCAATCCCTTATCGTATGGAAAGGTGTTTTATCATTTAACCTCTATCTCTACTACGTTGTCTACGTGACGAACGTGTAGGATTGTTCTGGCCTTGCCAGGTTCCGTTTTGCCATTTTGGCTACGGAATTCTAAAAAGGTGATACGGAAGCTCGATTTTTGCGTTGCGGATTTGCGGAATAGGAAATCTATTTAAATATTTATAACACGGGCTACTTACTCACGGGTTGTTTGAGTGTCATTTTAGTTATAATTCTAAAATAGGAAATCTGTTTATAAAATGAAAGTTTCTATGAATTGACTCGTGTTATTGCAGCACGTGTCGGACTCGTTCGTGCTGGCTCCGGCCTCGCTGGCGGCGGTGTCGCTGCGGCAGGCGGGCAAGCCGCTCGGGTTCTCGGTGCTGCCGGCGCCGAGTCTGGGTCCGCAGCTGGCCGGGATCCGCTTCGGCTCGCCGGCGCACGCCTCGGGCGCCGTGCACGAGGGCGACGAGATCGTGCAGGTGGGGACGAGTTTTGCCGTTGGTCTCGGTCGTACTGGCGCCGGCCTCGCTGGCGGCGGTGTCGCTGCGGCAGGCGGGCAAGCCGCTCGGGTTCTCGGTGCTGCCGGCGCCGAGTCTGGGCCCGCAGCTGGCCGGGATCCGCTTCGGCTCGCCGGCGCACGCCTCGGGCGCCGTGCACGAGGGCGACGAGATCGTGCAGGTGGGGCCGAGTAACTGTTGCCGTTGGTCTCGGTCGTGCTGGCGCCGGCCTCGCTGGCGGCGGTGTCGCTGCGGCAGGCGGGCAAGCCGCTCGGGTTCTCCGTGCTGCCGGCGCCGAGCCTGGGCCCGCAGCTGGCCGGGATCCGCTTCGGCTCGCCGGCGCACGCCTCGGGCGCCGTGCACGAGGGCGACGAGATCGTGCAGGTGGGGCCGAGTGTTGCCGTTGGTCTCGGTCGTACTGACGTTGGCCTCGTTCGTGTTGCCGCCGGCCAGAGTTGGGCAAAAAGTAATATAATTACTCCTTCAGATTACTTTTGTATGTGTACTTTGTAATATTTATTAATATTTATTACAAAGTACACATACAAATGTAATTTATAGAAGTAATCATATTACTTTTTGCCCAACTCTGCCGCTGGCCTTGGTAGTAGTGCCGCCGGCCTCGGTGTTGCTGCTATTAGCCTCGATCGTATTGCCACCAGTCTCTATGTTGTTAGCAGAGGCCTCGCTAATAAATTCACCTAATTATTCTCATATTCATTGTGTGCATCCATCACCACCTTATGTTTTATTCTTATTTTGCAGTAATTAATCTCCTTTGGTTGATCAGGATCACAGTTAGCGTCAAAGACTTTGTTGCTGTTAAAGCAGCCAAATACCCGTAGTTTTACGTGTAGATTATAGCAGTATTATATAAAAATTGTTGTTTCCATAGGTGGGGGGGCAATGTGTGGTGGGGTGGAGTGGGGCGGCGGTGGAGCGCGCGTGCGGGGAGGTGGGAGGAGAGTTGCTGCTGAGGCTGCGGCGGCGGGGGGCGCGCGGGGGCGTGCAGGCGCGACGGTATGTGGGGGGAGGGAGGGGGTGGTTAGCGGGGAGGGGGGCGGCGAGCTGCTGCTGCGGCGCCGGGGGGCGCGCGGGGGCGTGCAGGCGCGACGGTATGTGGGGGGAGGGAGGGGGTGGTTAGCGGGGAGGGGGGCGGCGAGCTGCTGCTGCGGCGCCGGGGGGCGCGCGGGGGCGTGCAGGCGCGACGGTATGTGGGGGGGGGGGGGGGGGCGGCGAGCTGCTGCTGCGGCTGCGGCGCCGGGGGGCGCGCGGGGGCGTGCAGGCGCGACGGTATGTGGGGGGGGGGGGGGGGGGGGGGGCGGCGAGCTGCTGCTGCGGCTGCGGCGCCGGGGGGCGCGCGGGGGCGTGCAGGCGCGACGGTATGTGGGGGGAGGGAGGGGGTGGTTAGCGGGGAGGGGGGCGGCGAGCTGCTGCTGCGGCGCCGGGGGGCGCGCGGGGGCGTGCAGGCGCGACGGTATGTGGGGGGGGGGGGGGGGGGCGGCGAGCTGCTGCTGCGGCTGCGGCGCCGGGGGGCGCGCGGGGGCGTGCAGGCGCGACGGTATGTGGGGGGGGGGGGGGGGGCGGCGAGCTGCTGCTGCGGCTGCGGCGCCGGGGGGCGCGCGGGGGCGTGCAGGCGCGACGGTATGTGGGGGGGGGGGGGGGCGGCGAGCTGCTGCTGCTGCTGCGGCGCCGGGGGGCGCGCGGGGGCGTGCAGGCGCGACGGTATGTGGGGGGGGGGGGGGGGGGGGCGGCGAGCTGCTGCTGCTGCTGCGGCGCCGGGGGGCGCGCGGGGGCGTGCAGGCGCGACGGTATGTGGGGGGGGGGGGGGCGGCGAGCTGCTGCTGCGGCTGCGGCGCCGGGGGGCGCGCGGGGGCGTGCAGGCGCGACGGTATGTGGGGGGGGGCGGCGAGCTGCTGCTGCGGCTGCGGCGCCGGGGGGCGCGCGGGGGCGTGCAGGCGTGACGGTGGGGGGAGGGGATGTTCCAATCATATCATAGCTTGGCTTTCGATTTCAATTCTATTCGATTAGGCTTTCTTGATTTCACTTAAGCCCTTAGTGGACTCTTACGACAGCGACACCCACAGGAAAAGACAGGGTGGTGATAAATGTGTTCTTATCTTACTGCCGTCACGACGCAGTAATGCGATGTTACATTAAATTTTTAATTAATGTGTTTCCAGGAAAGTAGGTCGCCTGGAGCCCGAGTCGGCGGCGACGCTGGCGCCCCCCGCGCCCGCGCCGGCCCCCGGGGACTCCTCCGACGAGGAGCCCGCCTCGCCCACGCTGCCCCTCGACCGCAGGTACAGTACAGCGTGGCGCTTGTAGGGGGCGATGCCCCCCGCTCGCTCCCCTACAACTCCGACGAGGAGCCCGCCTCGCCCACGCTGCCCCTCGACCGCAGGTACAGTACAGCGTGGCGCTTGTAGGGGGCGATGCCCCCCGCTCGCTCCCCTACAACTCCGACGAGGAGCCCGCCTCGCCCACGCTGCCCCTCGACCGCAGGTACAGCACAGTGTGGCGCTTGTAGGGGGCGATGCCCCCCGCTCGCTCCCCTACAACTCCGACGAGGAGCCCGCCTCGCCCACGCTGCCCCTCGACCGCAGGTACAGTACAGCGTGGCGCTTGTAGGGGGCGATGCCCCCCGCTCGCTCCCCTACAACTCCGACGAGGAGCCCGCCTCGCCCACGCTGCCCCTCGACCGCAGGTACAGCACAGTGTGGCGCTTGTAGGGGGCGATGCCCCCCGCTCGCTCCCCTACAACTCCGACGAGGAGCCCGCCTCGCCCACGCTGCCCCTCGACCGCAGGTACAGTACAGTGTGTCGCTTGTAGGGGGCGATGCCCCCCGGTCGCTCCCCTACAACTCCGACGACCCGCATCGCTTGTAGGGGGCGATGCCCCCGCTCGCTCCCCTACAACTCCGACGACCCGCATCGCTTGTAGGGGGCGATGCCCCCGCTCGCTCCCCTACAACTCCGAAGACCCGCATCGCTTGTAGGGGGCGATGCCTCAAACCAAAAACCCTAGCCGTACTATACTACACTCAAATAAAACTGTTACCAGCCATTGATTTAGAATATATAAGTATCCCCAAACAGCTCAAAAAAATGGCCCCAAAAAATGGGCTGCAGAAGTCAATGTTGCGGTCCTTTTGCTCCGCTATTCAGTTCTGACAGTTGACATTTGGTCACCTTACGGTATAGAATCATTATTCCATAAACAAAAAGTTTCTACTATTTTGCGGTGTTGTTCGCAAATTTGACACTTATTGCTCACTTCACAAAGTTTTTTATTCTTTGAGTTTTTTTTATTATAGTTTATTGTAAGTGAGCGTTATTAGCTTCAACTGAAACATGATAGAAATGACTTTTCTTGGTTTTTTTGTTTAACTCTGTGCGTCCATTTATTATTTAATGTCATTGTTACCAGCCAATGCTTCTCGGTTTAATATGTGTTCTTGACAACTTGTTGTTTATCTAGGTTGTGTGTTCGCAGGATGTATCCGCCACCCCCGCGCCCCCTCCCGGCGCGGCGCCACTCCGTGAGTGGTGGCAGTCCCACCCGCCGCCCCCGCGGCCTCGAGCACTTGTGGTGCGAGCTGCAGCAGGCCCGCTGGCGCGCCCCGGGGGCCTCCCCTGTCGACCTCCACCGTGACAAGGTGAGTGTACACGAGGGGGGCGGCGCCCCCACCCGCCGCCCCCGCGGCCTCGAGCACTTGTGGTGCGAGCTGCAGCAGGCCCGCTGGCGCGCCCCGGGGGCCTCCCCTGTCGACCTCCACCGTGACAAGGTGAGTGTACACGAGGGGGGCGGCGCCCCCACCCGCCGCCCCCGAGGGCTCGAGCACTTGTGGTGCGAGCTGCAGCAGGCCCGCTGGCGCGCCCCGGGGGCCTCCCCCGTCGACCTCCACCGCGACAAGGTGAGTGTGCACGAGGGGGGCGGCGCCCCCACCCGCCGCCCCCGCGGCCTCGAGCACTTGTGGTGCGAGCTGCAGCAGGCCCGCTGGCGCGCCCCGGGGGCCTCCCCCGTCGACCTCCACCGCGACAAGGTGAGTGTGCACGAGGGGGGCGGCGCCCCCACCCGCCGCCCCCGCGGCCTCGAGCACTTGTGGTGCGAGCTGCAGCAGGCCCGCTGGCGCGCCCCGGGGGCCTCCCCCGTCGACCTCCACCGCGACAAGGTGAGTGTGCACGAGGGGGGCGGCGCCCCCACCCGCCGCCCCCGCGGCCTCGAGCACTTGTGGTGCGAGCTGCAGCAGGCCCGCTGGCGCGCCCCGGGGGCCTCCCCCGTCGACCTCCACCGCGACAAGGTGAGTGCACGAGGGGGGCGGCGCCCCCACCCGCCGCCCCCGCGGCCTCGAGCACTTGTGGTGCGAGCTGCAGCAGGCCCGCTGGCGCGCCCCGGGGGCCTCCCCCGTCGACCTCCACCGCGACAAGGTGAGTGTGCACGAGGGGGGCGGCGCCCCCACCCGCCGCCCCCACGGCCTCGAGCACTTGTATAAAATATGTATGTATTAATCGCTCACCACGTAATATTTACACAATTTTTAGTCTTTAGTCACAAAAAAAAAATTGGTTGCCTGTAAAGTCGGTATACGGGCGAAAGTTTTACGTGACAACGACAACGCGTGCCTCTCACTCGCTCTCATTGTGAGCGCATAACGTGAGCGGAGCGTAACGCAGTTTCTTGAAGTGTCACCCGGCAAACCAATTTATAAGACGTTGTCACGTCAATACGTATAATCAACCTTTGAGGCACTCAGGAACTATATCTAAGTGACGTTATAAATTAGATTGATAGACATTTCTTACTTACTTGTTATTTGACATGATTCTAGAATCTAGAAGGGCTCTAATTGTTTGACTCTTTGTACTATAAATTGGTACTTACGCATGATGTGTTCAAAAATGTTTCCACAGGTTTAAAAGATTTAGCTAACCTCACTGATCCGAGATATTTTTATCCCTTTTCTATCAATGTATCTTTTAAGATACAATAAAGACTTTTTTTTGCTCTACATAATGGCGAGGAGGCTAGAACACACGCGTCAGATGAATCTACGAATATAACAACGTCACTAACCCGTTATTGTTTGTCAGGCGGTGTCCTGTAGCACCGGGCTGGAACTCTCCCCGCGGCCGCTGACGTGCCCCGCGGGGCCCCCCGGGGGCGGTGGGGGGCCGGCGGGGGGCCCGGGGGGCGTGGGGGGCCTGGGGGGCCTGGGGGGGCCAGGGGCGGGGGCCGAGCCGGAGCGGCCGCGCGGCAAGCTGGACAAGAGCCATTCCACGCCGGCGTATGATTTCCACTCTGAGCCGCCTGGATCGCTCGCGCAGCAGGTAATCGTATTTTTAACTGTTCCAGATCTGATTATAAACGTACTACATTACATGCTACACCTATTTAGGTAAAATTGATGTAGAACAAAAATTGTAAACTGAACATTATTAAATACAGGGAGCATTGTGAGAGATTTTAATGATGTATGGTTGACCATATTTGAGTTTTTAATGTTGTATAAAATTACCTGGATTCGGCTTGGTTACAGAGATGATTTAGTACCTACATTACGATACAAGTGCGAGAAACATGAAATTCGAAACGAATTTCCTTTTCGCGTTGTTTTAAATCGACACGAGTTACGAATTTCCTTTTTGCACGTGTCTCTTACGACGTTTTTTAGTACAGCCCTGTAGTATGGTCCTCCGAAGTTTTGGACCTGACGTAAAATGAGCCATTTCTCGCACTAGAGCCTAAATAAGGCACCATCTGTACTAAAAAAAAAATTCCTAACTAGTGCGCAAAAACGAACTTTGCGCACGCTTCGCGCGCGGTAATTTCTCATTTTGACGCACTCGTTATGAAAAAAATCGTCCCTTACACGTGCAAAAACTTTTTTTTAACTCGGGTGATTGTCGCCCTTGTTTCACTCGGGCTCCAACTTTCACCCTCGCCGAAAAAAAGTTTTCCTGCACTAGTTAGGAAATGTACTATTTAGTAATGCTGTTTTCTAAGTCTTCATATTTTCATCGCGTAGCATTCTGTTTCCGAATATGTTACTACTTGTAACAATTAACCAGGTGATCCCGGAATCGCCGACGACGCCGGTGGACTCACCGACCGTACTTGTCCATTCGGCCGAGAAGGCCGACCAGATCCTCGACTTCAAGAAGTCCAGCTCGCAGATCCAGGAGGCCATCCTGCAGAAGCGGCGGCTGACGGACGGCGAGTTCGGCGAGGCCGAGGGGCCGGGGGGGCCGGGGGGGCCGGTCGAGGCCGTCAACGGGGTGATGGAGGCCCAGCGGGCGAGGCGTCTGTCTGCTAGGAGTCCACCGCAGGTATTTAAATAGTTTACTTCGGATGATTTTTCTTGCTTACTGTTTTTTTTGTTTTGTATTTAACGTGTTGGGTTTCAATGGGACGGATGCTTAAAAAAAAAGAGAATACGATTATTTAAGTGGATCTTTTTCGAGATATCAGTTATCAAAATCATGTAATAAAAGGTCTCCCTTCAATTTTGTAACGCATTTGAATAAATTATCAACGATTTTTGGTTTCATCCAAGTAGTTTTCGAGATAAGTTGATTTTACTGTCAGCCTCTGTAGCCTAGTTGGTAGTGACCCTGCCTACGAAGCTGGAGGTTCCGGGTTCGAATCCCGGCGAGGGCATTCTTTGTGTGTTTATTTATCACAAATGTTTGTTCCTTGGTCATGGCTGTGTATGTATCTAAGTATCTATACGTATCTATCTATTATATATATAGTATAGCTCGTCGCCTGGTACCCACAACACAAGCCTTAATTGAGCTTACCGTGGGACTAGGTTGATTTGTGTAAGATGTCCCCAAGATATTTATTTATTTATTTATTATTTTTATTATAATTTAACTGTATGTTTCCTATTTGCTGCTACGGAATTATTTGTGTGCGAGTTCGTCTTAGCCGGTCTTTTCTTATCAACATGTAAGGTCTAATTGGAAATAGAATGAATTTGCCGGACGCGTAACAACACGAATAACAAATCTGTGTTCTGCTTACCCAGGAGGCTCGCTCGCTGACCGTGAGCGAGGCAGTCCGCAACATCCAAGAGTCGCTGTCCCTGTCGCCCCCCTCCCCCGTCCCCCCCGCCGCCCCCCTCCGCCCCCTCCCCCGCCCCCCGGTACCCCGCGCTGCGGCCGGTGCCCCCCGAGCCGGCCCCCGCCCCCCGCCCGCTCCGGGTCGACGCGTCGCAGGTATATCTTAACATTCTTAACCCTTAAATAAGACACAGTCACAGTCACAGCCTTAAACAAGACAAGTCCTGAACATCAACACCGGTCCGAGAAAGATAGGTAGACCCCCTATGACCTGGATGTCCGTTATTAACGACGACCTTAAGAAAGCCCAATTAGATGTCTCGACGACCCAGAATAGATACACCTGGCGAAGATTGACGAAGAGAGCCGACCCCAAATGAAATGGGATAAGGCTAGGCAAAGAAGAAGCTGTGGTTCTAGAATCCAGAGAATCGCTATACTAGGTGAAAATTATTTTTGGGTCAGTGAGGGCAGCTGTCGGATGCTGAGTAGCTACGCGAAAATGGTCTTAAAAAACCTTCCAACCTGTGTATCGTCGCTTAGTATCCACAACACGAGCCTTAATTGAGCTTACTGTGAGACTAGGTTGATTTGTATTTTATTTAATCAACTTAATCCTAGATCTCCGTCCCGCTCCGGCACCTGACGCGGCACGACATGCGCGTGCCCGCGGCGCCGGCCGAGGCCCCCGGGCCGCAGGTCCCCACGCCCCCCACGCCGGGCCCCCTGGTCCCCCTGCAGGGCCCCGGCCTGCCCGGGCCGCGCCCGGAGGCCCCCGCCGCTGCGACGCCCACTAAGAGCATCTTCCCGACGTATAAGTCTAAGAGCTTGAAGAAGAAAAATTCCATTCTTGCCAGTGAGTGACAGTTTTCATATTATTTTGACAATAATTTGTGTTTGTTCTTATGCATTTAACTTTCTAACATTCTTGTTTTTAGCTACAGGTAATAACTGTTGGAACTTCAACAAAATAGCTGTGTGTTTATGTTGAACATTTTAGTTAGTGTATTCAATTCTTCCTTAGTTATTTTATTTAGTGAACAACTTTCTCACTTCCAACCACAATATTTAGTCAAAAGTTATTATTTCCTTTGGGATTGCTTTATTTCTAAGGACACAGCACGTCAGATAACGTGGACTTTTAGGACAAAAAGTCGTTTCCTAGATGAGACAACTAAGGATAATGATATGTAGTCAGAAATAAAAAAGTATTTGCAGCAATCGTCAGTGCCGTGTTTTATGTCGATTTGATGAGGGTTTTTGATACTTTTTCCGCCACTATGGCAGCACTGCGGCGTAAAGTCCAACGGACTGTCAAAATATATATGTTCCTATGAATCTGACAGCTTTCGGACGCCCACGTAGCCGCCTGGTAGCAGAAACAATATCGTAAACACCAATTATCGTGCGATTTGAATATTGTGTTGCAGAACGCCGCGGCATCGCAGCGCGAGCCTTAGTGGGGGGCGCCGGGGGGCCGGTGTGGCAGCGCGTGCGGGGGGGCGGAGGGGGCGCGGGGGGGGGCGGGGGGGACGCAGCAGGCGCGGTGGGCGCGCCGCTACCTGCTGCTGGCCGGCGGCGCGCTGTACGCGTACCGGAGCGCTGACGTGAGTGTGTACTGCAGGGGGGGGGGGGGCGGGGGGGACGCAGCAGGCGCGGTGGGCGCGCCGCTACCTGCTGCTGGCCGGCGGCGCGCTGTACGCGTACCGGAGCGCTGACGTGAGTGTGTACTGCAGGGGGGGGGGGGGCGGGGGGGACGCAGCAGGCGCGGTGGGCGCGCCGCTACCTGCTGCTGGCCGGCGGCGCGCTGTACGCGTACCGGAGCGCTGACGTGAGTGTGTACTTGCAGGGGGGGGGGGCGGGGGGGACGCAGCAGGCGCGGTGGGCGCGCCGCTACCTGCTGCTGGCCGGCGGCGCGCTGTACGCGTACCGGAGCGCTGACGTGAGTGTGTACTGCAGGGGGGGGGGGGGGCGGGGGGGACGCAGCAGGCGCGGTGGGCGCGCCGCTACCTGCTGCTGGCCAGCGGCGCGCTGTACGCGTACCGGAGCGCTGACGTGAGTGTGTACTGCAGGGGGGGGGGGGGCGGGGGGGACGCAGCAGGCGCGGTGGGCGCGCCGCTACCTGCTGCTGGCCAGCGGCGCGCTGTACGCGTACCGGAGCGCTGACGTGAGTGTGTACTGCAGGGGGGGGGGGGGGGCAGGGGGGGGGGGCAGCAGGCGCGGTGGGCGCGCCGCTACCTGCTGCTGGCCAGCGGCGCGCTGTACGCGTACCGGAGCGCTGACGTGAGTGTGTACTGCAGGGGGGGGGGGGCGGGGGGGACGCAGCAGGCGCGGTGGGCGCGCCGCTACCTGCTGCTGGCCGGCGGCGCGCTGTACGCGTACCGGAGCGCTGACGTGAGTGTGTACTGCAGGGGGGGGGGGGGGGGGGGGCAGGGGGGGGGGGCAGCAGGCGCGGTGGGCGCGCCGCTACCTGCTGCTGGCCGGCGGCGCGCTGTACGCGTACCGGAGCGCTGACGTGAGTGTGTACCGCAGGGGGGGGGGGGCGGGGGGGACGCAGCAGGCGCGGTGGGCGCGCCGCTACCTGCTGCTGGCCGGCGGCGCGCTGTACGCGTACCGGAGCGCTGACGTGAGTGTGTACTGCAGGGGGGGGGGGGCAGGGGGGGGGGGCAGCAGGCGCGGTGGGCGCGCCGCTACCTGCTGCTGGCCGGCGGCGCGCTGTACGCGTACCGGAGCGCTGACGTGAGTGTGGACTGATTTCTGATAGAGCAGATCGCTGAGATTGTTTGGCTATAAGAGACACTGCTTCGAAATCTAAGTAATTAAGATTGGTGCATACTGATTTCGAAAAAAATTTACAAGTCAAAGTCAAAGTGTTTATTTGTGAAACATAGGTACATTATACAGTGGTGGATAAAATTATATATATGGTATCACTATGTTTTGCCGTTTGGCATACAAAAACATGTCCTTAACATAATTCTTACAATAACATACATAACTATTAAATAAATCATAAAATATAGACAGTCTCAATTATTAATAATTAATAAAATAATTCATAAGATAAGATTAAAAACAAAAATAGCATTATAGTAACATTCACAAGTAAAAATCATTAGTAACAATATATAATTCATATAATTTTATATATTGCATTTTAACTATAGTATTTCATATGAAAAGAAATCTGGAATTGAATAAAAACATTTTTCAATAAGTAATTCTGTTAGCTTATTCTTAAATTGTGGTATTGGCAATGACTTTATTCTATCTGGCAATTTATTATAAATTTTGCTCGCTAACCAAAACACGCTTTTGCGTTTCAACGCAATATTTGCTCGTTGTGTGAATAGATTTTTACCGTACCTCGTACTTCTGGGAAACACTTCAGATACCGTTTTAAAGAGGTATAAGTTCGCTTTGACGAAAAGCGCAGCTTCAAGTATGTAAAGGCATGGAAACGTTAGTATTTTTAGTTCCTTAAAATGTGGTTCACAACTGTCTTCTCGTTTGAGTCCACGAATTGCTCTCACACATTTCTTTTGAGCCTTAAAGACAGCCTCTCTGTTGGTAGAGTTCCCCCAATATATAATGCCGTAGCGTATGGTCGATGCCACAAACCCATGGTATGCCGTCAATACCGTCTGAATACTTGCCCGCTTAGCTAGCTTATATAGGGCGAAAGCAAATTGATTTAACCTTTTGCAAATGGCGTCAGTTTGAGATTTCCAAGTCAGTTTGTTGTCGATTTGAAGTCCTAAAAATTTTGTTTGACTTACTGATTCTATTATAGATCCTTGATAAGCACAGCTTATGGCACCGATAGGTGATCGTTGGTTAAAATGGATAATTTTCGTTTTGCTTAGGTTAATCAATAAATTATTATTTTCAAGCCATTCAATTATATGTCGTAGTGTATTATTAATTTCAAGTTCATAAATATCAGCATCTTTACATTCAATAACTACTGTGCTATCGTCGGCAAACAGGACCATTGGGTATTTGATATGCCGCGGAAGATCATTAATATAAAGGAGGAACAGAAGTGGCCCCAGAACGCTGCCCTGAGGAACTCCGTATACAGTATTGCGTTTTGTAGATGTATAAGTACCGCGAGAGATACGCCATTTTGACGTATCTTATTTTTATTTCAGCCATTACCATTCCTTTTCGGATTGAAACAATTATGAAACGAACTATTAAACACATCCGCTGCCAACCCCACCCATTTTTTATAATAACTGCCGCACATGTCCGTCAGTGACACGAACGCATTAACGCTGATAGAGTGATAGACGTTTTAGTGCAATCCACCTGTAGTCTCATTGCTGACTTTGCATAGGTACTGTATAGTCCTTGTTTCAATTCTCAGCACTAACAGCCTGTTTCATAATCACCGGATATATATATCCGTTAGATTCAATTATCACTTTATACCCCTTGCATAAGAAAAGGACATGTATAATTTTTCTAACAGATATATTTATCGGGAACCCTAATGACAGCCGAGCTAAGAGGCCTAGCTACTTGTTACTCGTTACAGAATCTTGTATCTACGCATCTGCGCAGTAGTAGAAAACGAATGGAGAGTTCTTAGCTTGCGTCCATGCATAGATGCATACCCCATAGAAATAACTTCCTTCGTAAGAATGTAAACCCTTCACATAACAAGACAAGAGTGAATCGTTCTATGTCTAACACGGGAATGAATTGATGAACACTGCAGTAGTGACCTTTTATACTGTCAGGTCACCAGCCACCTGTTCATAGGTTGGTATCATCTACCTGCAAACCTGCATGGACCAAGCAAAGACCACTCCAAGCAAAACATTGCTTATCGTTTTCTAGATTTAGTAACTCATATCTCCGACACGGCCATACTGACAAGACAAGCGTCCTCGCTTGTATCTGAAACAAACACGTACACCAGTAATCTTTGTCACCACTCGGTTACTCCTGACCAAATTATTTGTCTACGTAAAATCAACTCAACTCAAGGAAAATAATTTTATTCTTTGCAACTGAATTTAGGATCACTTAAAGTCAATTCATTACCACCAATTTAAATGCAAGACCAGACAAGTACCACCTGGCTTTCATAGCCACCTTTTACGTAAAACACATGACGGCAAACGTTCGGAAGCAGGTCTCTCATTCGTGGCCTATTGGTTATCACATAACCACACACTACGCACATCCCCAAGGGATCGCCGAGTCAACCCTGACTCTACGGTCTCTACAAGACCCGACCTCCGCCAGAGCTTATCGCGCACCGCGTACCCACGGACTACTCAAAGGTAGACACCGACTTCTAACGGGCTACGGCTACGATCAAGCCTCTGGTACGGTCGACCAACCGAACTGAGAACCTCATCCTTCATGCCACAACAATCTTCATCTACTTCACGTGGTACTTGGCTTTCTAGCATTTTCATTAACAAGAAAATGTTATCTGTATTCAATCATTTATGAACTTCAATTTGTTAGACAATTTTGATAGTGCCACCAGCTCAGTTTCAGTTACCAGTAAAATCAAAATTAAGGAAACACAAGTCACGTTTATGTCTATCGGAAACTCACATTGTGACATAGTCACCTCATCCCGTTTAACAACAATAACTTCTTTTGTGGCATTACCAAAATGATCTCAATTAATGAATGATTCAAATTAGTAAACCTCTCGACTCAAACAAAAACGTAAATTACTCAACCAGGTAACCATCATAACCATCCGATTTCATTTCAGTCCATCGGATTGTTAGGATCCAATAACCTATCAGAAGTTAACCATCTCAGCCGCGTAAGTGCTACTCCTCGCAAAGAGTATACTGCACATAAAAAGCAGTCCACGTGCACCTTTTACATGCTCCGGAACTTTCGATGCGATTATTCGATCACGCTCAATCCCTCGGACTTGCTCTCGGTCCATTGAAAGCTCACATGACTGATGATTAGAACTCATTAAATTTAAAAATTACCCTTTCCGCATTTAAAGTAGTTAATAGATGATTTTAATGCCGCAATTCAGAATCATATTTTCTTAAGGTATTCGTTTAATCAACCCAGGGAATTAAAATCAACTTCATTAACATTCGAAATAGACTAGTCAGTCTAACTATGTACTTACTACTTTACTAGCCAGTAACCGACACAGTTCTACAATAGTCAAATGAAACACTTCAACAAACCAACAAATGGGTTGCAGTACTCACAGCAGTTACAATACTCCAGATGCTACACCCAGCAACTGAGTCTTAACAACCACCTACATGGCTGTCGCACAATCTAAACGCCTTGACCACATACACCATTAAACCAAACGAACGCCACTCACAATCGTGGCCGCACTGAGACGGAAAAATAGATCCGATTTTACACCTACGACTACGAATGATAAATGGTGTATGTAGTCTGAGAAAACTGAACCCAACAAAAATGTAAAAAGTTTCATTCCACGATTGCAAACTAATTGATTAATTTCAATAAAACTTACAATTTTAATTGAACTAAAGAAGTCAAACTGAAACTATTGACAGCCCAAATAATAAGAAATTATTATCATCACCATCATCATGACAGTCATCATGATCATCATCATGACCACCATCATGACCACCATCATGACCTCCATCATGACCTCCATCATGACCTTCACCATGACCTTCATCATGACCTTCAACATGACCTTCATCATGACCTTCACCATGACCTTCATCATGACCTTCACCATGACCTTCACCATGACCTTCATCATGACCTTCATTGTGACCTTCATCATGACCTTCATCATGACCTTCATCATGACCATCATGACCTTCATCATCATCGTCGGCATTTTCAATTTGATAAACTCAAAAGGATAATCCCGCGATTACCACTACAACATTAGTTTCACTAATCAGCCCAGGGCTCAAATAGCCCAACAAAATGTGAACTTCTCACCGGATCAACAACGCTGTCTGTTGTAATGGTGTGGGCACGCCACGCGTTGCACCACGTGTTCACGATAGGCAGTAGCGACACCAGTCTTCCTCTGTCACGCCGTCGGGACGTGATGACAGCAACAGCCATGATGCCGGCAGGTTGCTCTGGTTAACCATGTTGAACTGAAAATATCAAATTGTACGGCATCAGTTTCATCACAGAAATAAAATTTTGCACGCGGGCTCACCTTAACCTCATCACGAGACTAGAAAGTTAAGTTTAGGGTATTGGCATCTAGTACACTTTGTCATTAAAATAATGATGCACTTCACTTTACAACAACAAAGTTAACCTCGCAAATAATAAAACGTTTTGAGGACACAAAAACTCACAAACAAATGTCAACCGTTAATTTTTAAATTACTACTTCGATTTTGCATTAAAACAATTGGAACGAAACCTGTCCTTTGATTTTCGTTGCTCCAAAACTCGGGTCTTTGGCAGTTTTTCTCTTATTTTCTTGTACACCTTGCAATAAATTGTCAGAAATTGCGCTCGTTTCATCGCCACAGCGACATCGCCATCACGGACGAAAACGCTGACCACTCTCACAGTGATCTTGTTGATCTTGAGGTTGAACATCTGTAACGGTAATTTCACACGCATAGAAAACTTAACAACAGGCATGGATTGAAAATGTTTGTCATGATAAAGAATTAATTTTTGGCACACTACAAAACAAAGCAAAGGGCTACCTGCCCGTATTTCAGAACTGATAGTGTTTTCAAAACTAAGAAAGTAATCAGTATAGCCATGATATAATTTGAAATTACTAGAACTACTGTAATTTTTCTTTTGTCAAGTGGGTAGGGTACATACCCACACGTATTTTTACAACAGAAATCACAAAAAAAGAACAAAGCTAGATAACTGCTTTGTCACAATCACGTAACTTTACCGTAAAAATTGTAAACAATCATTACCTTACCAACTGTTGTCGATTTTAAACCTTACCGTTTACATTGTGTTACATTACCAGCTAGCACTCACTGTTTTGTGAGCTTGGTGTATCCCACTTTCTGATATCGGGAACCCTAATGACAGCCGAGCTAAGAGGCCTAGCTACTTGTTACTCGTTACAGAATCTTGTATCTACGCATCTGCGCAGTAGTAGAAAACGAATGGAGAGTTCTTAGCTTGCGTCCATGCATAGATGCATACCCCATAGAAATAACTTCCTTCGTAAGAATGTAAACCCTTCACATAACAAGACAAGAGTGAATCGTTCTATGTCTAACACGGGAATGAATTGATGAACACTGCAGTAGTGACCTTTTATACTGTCAGGTCACCAGCCACCTCCCAACTAGCAAAATATAGTCATATAGAAGTTGAGACAACGTTTTGCATATAACTTCTAGTCTAATTTGGTTGGTCATATAAACGTAAGGTAAACGGTTATAAAAGGCAAAAGTGGCGCAAATTATACGACTTATTGGTGAGATAAACGTTAAATAAAGGTTTGCATGGCGACTTAAATCGTTTATTAACGGTATTGTAACGATTAAGGAATGACCAAAACGTTGTATAAAGAGTACAACAAAAACCTTTACGCGACCTAAATATCAAATAAATGTTTTATTACTGACCATTTTGTTTTATAGAAGGTTTAGTATAACCCTTACTCATTGCTTATCGGACTTTTAAGTTACATAAATGTTTTTAAGTTTTATTTATAAAACTGCTCCTGACATTTATTTTAGATACGCGCAAAACTTGGTGTGTGTGACAAAAAAGTGTACGGAAAAATAATACAAGGTAATTTTATAAGATTTGTAATAGAAATTATTGTTCTATATATTGAGCATTTGCACATTTGGCGTGAGCTGAATTCGTATGGGAAGGTCACTTTACCGTTAAAGTTTATGATGATATACAGTTTTTTGCTGTCGCGCTCTTAATATATGCGAAATAATTATAATTTATAACAATATTTCTTCATATATTATTATAGTTAAGGTTAGCCATTTTGGAACAAGTCATGGATTTATACTTATACGACTACAATATAACTTTATCTTAAGTAAAGGTTTTTATAACGACTACAAATTGTCCGCCATTACTAAGCCGCCGTTACTAGTCCGCCACTTCGTTTGTACCGTTTCCACGATGTAACGTCCATGGTTTTTTCTTTTAAATAGTACTGTGATGCTCACGAAATGGCGACTGATGTTTTATAATATTAATTTCAAATCGACTATAAATTGCATGATGTTTTATAACCGTAACTTAAAATCAATTTAAAAACATATAGTCCAATAAAAGGAATATAACGAGTTCGGCAACAACTAAAGGTTTTTCAAAGTTTTTGTTTGACGTTAATATAACCAACTGTTGAATAAAGGGTAGATAACAGTCCCGCTGATATCTTTTTGTCATATTGAAGTTACCTTCAATACCGCTATATAACTGTCGAGATAAGGTTTTATGATATCACTTATACAACAATAAAATTATGTAGACGTTGTAAAAATTACCTTATTACGACGGTTCTGTTTTTTCTAAACCCTTTATAAGACGAAAACGTTTATACAACTTTGAACATCATTAAGTAAACGTTTTCTTTAAAACCTCTACATGATTGTGGTATAATTAAGTCGCAAAAACGTTTATTTACCATAGTAATTAGACTATTTGGTAGGACGACTAAACTATCAGATTTATAACGTTTATTTGACTAACAGGTTAACTAAAAACGACTATAAAACTCTTATATGGCTAAAGGTCGTATAACTCTTGATTTATATGACTTCTTTGCTAGTTGGGCTGTTCATAGGTTGGTATCATCTACCTGCAAACCTGCATGGACCAAGCAAAGACCACTCCAAGCAAAACATTGCTTATCGTTTTCTAGATTTAGTAACTCATATCTCCGACATATTTTTGTTACATGACCGTGGATTCGAATTGTTGCCTTGGGCTCAAAATTGGCAGGGTCGCCATGTGAGGTTAGGTGGTATTATGAGTACTGTTACGTAAATACATAAAGTTGAGTCATAGTATTTTCTTCGGTTACCGCGATAATTGCTCATGAAATAAAACTATTTAAAACGGATTAAGTAGACCCGCAGATCACAAAAGTGTTCGAAACGTCGGGATGAAATAAATTAAATTAATATACGCGATGCGATTTTAAATAGTTTTATTTCGTTGAGTCACAGATTATACATGTTTGTAGAGGTGACACCACACCAAACAGGGCCTTAGCCTAATAGTGAAGGTTGTATACAGGGTGCCCGCGCGGACTGCATGATCCAGCTGGCGGGGTTCACGGCGGCCGCGGCGGCCGAGGTCAAGTCGCGGCCGCACTCCTTCAAGGTCTACCACACCGGCACCGCCTTCTACTTCGCCTGCGACAGCGCCGACGCGGCCCGCGCGTGGCTCGACCTCATCACTAGAGCCACACACGACCAGCCCGTGAGTGTCCTAGCTCTGCCCCCCGGCCACCAGGGTCTACCGCACGGGAACTGCCTTCCACTTCGCCTGCGACAGCGTACACGTGACAAATGCACCACCCATATCAGCCCGCGAGTCTCGCTCCAATATTTGTATACATGAAAGCAAAATCCTGTAGAAATTTTATATTTATTTATTGTGAAAACAACTATTTCAACCTTATGAATATTTTATAACATACAACATGACAATAGAGTTTATCGTAGTATATACGTAAAGTCTGTTGAAGGATCCGTACATTATACATTGTGATTTTAAAAAACAAAAAAAAATGTAAAATAGTACATTAGGACACAAGTGCGAAAAACATCAAATTCGAAACGAGTGGCGATGTGTTAAAACACGACCGATAGGGAGTGTTTTAAATCGACACGAGTTACGAATTTTGTTTTTGTACGTGTCTCGTACGACGTTTTTTAGTACAGATGGCCCTCCGAAGTTTTGGACCTGATGTAAAATTACACACTTCTCGCACTAGAGCCTAAAAAACGCACCATCTGCACTAAAAAAACATTTCGTATGGGTTCTGTTGCCCAAAATAGACCATCCTTAAACCCTTCATGAAAAATAAAAAACATGAAAATTTTTAAAAATCTGAATACGATACCTACTGATTGTATATTCATTGTCATTGTCCTTAAACGAATAGCCACTGTTTATGACACCCTGTAATTACCAATTGGTAAAAGCAATTACTCAGCTCTAAACAGTTACCAGGCTGGCAGAAGTATAAGAAGTTCCGTTACAGCTGTCAGCAGACACGGCGCAGTACTCGGAGACTGACTACTCCACGGATTCCGACGTGGAGGCGGAGCGACCTGAGCGGTCCGAGCGATCCGAGCGATCTGAGCGATCTGAGCGGTCCGAGCGAAACGAGCGGACCGACAAGGACAAGGACAAGTCCAAATTCGGCTCGCTTAAGAAGCTCACGCATCGGATGCAGAGGTAATATCGGGTTGCCTGGTCAAACCCGATCAGTCGAGATAACTATTCATTTAAATGATAACCTCACGTACTCGTGAGTGATCGACTTATCGAGTTTCACCAGGCAGGATTTGTATCTCTATTCGATATTGGTTTTTTGGTAAAATAGGGCAACATTGAAAGTAGTTTTTATCCTTTGAAAGGATGTTTAATCTACATTCTGAGTCAACGTAATCGTGCTTTTCGACCAGTATTCGGTGTATGATTTGTATTCATGCTTGTTCAGTTGTAGCGTTAAGTTATCAGCGGGTAAGCTCACTCACACGCTCAAGAAAATTAGTTAAATTTCCCATTAGTATATTAAACTGTGGTGGTTGTGATGTCGCAGAAGCGAGTCGACGGAGACGGTGGGCGCGGCCAGCCTGGACCGCAAGTATCTGCGCTTCTTCTCGCGACACAGGAACAAGGACGACAAGAAGGTGTGTTTGTATATACTCCTTAGGTCCAGCCATTTTTTTTATTATCTATATCGAATCAGCCTGTGTTTCTGATTCGAATAAGCCCAAGCACGTCCAGATATGGAAGAATCTGGTCTTCGATTTTTTTTTTGTAAACGTCCAGCTACACTACATAACGCTATTTTTCGAAAAATGTAGCATATTCTTCTATTTCGCCGTCAAAATACCGTTTAAATTTCTTTCTTTATATCTTACACTTAAAGTACACACTTACGCTTTTCTAAGCATACCACCGATTACATAAAAATAGAACAGCGAAAAGACCCAGAATTTGCTGTATGAATACAGAGCAAGCAGTCGCTGGTGCCGGTCCCGACCGAGCACTACCGCAGCTACCGGCGCGTGTCGCAGTCGCAGTCCGAGGCCCCCCAGACCCCCCAGACCCCGCAGACCCCCCAGGCCCCTCAGGCCCCCCAGGGGCAGACCCCGCAGGCCTCGCTGCTGGCGGCCCCGCCGGCGCCGCCTCGCAAGCCACACAACTACATGCACGCGTCCAATCCGAATTTATTGGGTAAGAGTTTATTTTCATTTATTTAGAAACACACAGCCTTATTTCATATTTTACAGGTACCTATAAAAAGTTAAGAGCTACAATTTAAACTACTGTATTACTATGAGACTTTATGCCGACATACTTGTTTCCACACGACTTTAACGATGTTATAATTTGCTTTATTTACTTTGTAACGTCTGTGTATAATGTTATGATCTTTGTTGTGGCATTGGCAGCATTGTGTCACTGTTATCCTATTGTAATACAGCTCAATCTAAATGTATTTCAGTTGTATGTGGTCTTTAAAAATAGTGTTCACCGAAGTTATCAGCGCGAAGGAAAAATCCTTGTTTCGGATTCCCTAGCGTCAAAGTTTTTTTTTCCTAAGTTTAGATTTGGGCGCTAAAAATTTGTGCAAACTTTATCGCCAGATAAAGAACCTACTTGATTAGCTGGGTCCAAAATTATTATAATGAATGAGCCGGCTATTGACGACGTTGTGTGGCCAGTGACTTCATATATTGGCGCGAAAGACCGATATCGGAACATTCGGGACTAGAAAATTTTGGAACTGTCACGCGACCAATTTCATTCATACTCGTACTGAACTTGTACAATAATTAGCTCGTGATTCTAATTTGAATGAGGCCACACATCCACATTACTGAAGAATCAGCTATTCGGGATTTTTTTGAAAAAAGGCATTCCTTTTCGCACGTATGATTTCCTGTTCCGCTGGTCGCCTTCGACCAATGCCGTGCCAAGGCGTAAATGAATCATTCGACTGCCGACTGAGCGTGACCTTAATGTCTCGCAGAGTTCGGCAGCAACTCGCTGGTGTCCCCTCGCGCGCCGGCGTGGCGGCCGCCGCCGCCGCCCGCCGCCGCCGCCGCCGCCGGCGCCGGCTTGGTCACGCTCGAGGAGTTCATGCTGCTGAAGCAGCGCGAGGACGCGCGCCAGCCCTACTGCGACCGCGTGCTGTACGGCGCCCGTCCCGAGCCGCCACGGTGAGTGTGGAGCGAGGAGTTCATGCTGCTGAAGCAGCGCGAGGACGCGCGCCAGCCCTACTGCGACCGCGTGCTGTACGGCGCCCGTCCCGAGCCGCCACGGTGAGTGTGGAGCGAGGAGTTCATGCTGCTGAAGCAGCGCGAGGACGCGCGCCAGCCCTACTGCGACCGCGTGCTGTACGGCGCCCGTCCCGAGCCGCCACGGTGAGTGTGGAGCGAGGAGTTCATGCTGCTGAAGCAGCGCGAGGACGCGCGCCAGCCCTACTGCGACCGCGTGCTGTACGGCACCCGTCCCGAGCCGCCACGGTGAGTGTGGAGCGAGGAGTTCATGCTGCTGAAGCAGCGCGAGGACGCGCGCCAGCCCTACTGCGACCGCGTGCTGTACGGCACCCGTCCCGAGCCGCCACGGTGAGTGTGGAGCGAGGAGTTCATGCTGCTGAAGCAGCGCGAGGACGCGCGCCAGCCCTACTGCGACCGCGTGCTGTACGGCGCCCGTCCCGAGCCGCCACGGTGAGTGTGGAGCGAGGAGTTCATGCTGCTGAAGCAGCGCGAGGACGCGCGCCAGCCCTACTGCGACCGCGTGCTGTACGGCGCCCGTCCCGAGCCGCCACGGTGAGTGTGGAGCGAGGAGTTCATGCTGCTGAAGCAGCGCGAGGACGCGCGCCAGCCCTACTGCGACCGCGTGCTGTACGGCGCCCGTCCCGAGCCGCCACGGTGAGTGTGGAGCGAGGAGTTCATGCTGCTGAAGCAGCGCGAGGACGCGCGCCAGCCCTACTGCGACCGCGTGCTGTACGGCGCCCGTCCCGAGCCGCCACGGTGAGTGTGGAGCGAGGAGTTCATGCTGCTGAAGCAGCGCGAGGACGCGCGCCAGCCCTACTGCGACCGCGTGCTGTACGGCGCCCGTCCCGAGCCGCCACGGTGAGTGTGGAGCGAGGAGTTCATGCTGCTGAAGCAGCGCGAGGACGCGCGCCAGCCCTACTGCGACCGCGTGCTGTACGGCGCCCGTCCCGAGCCGCCACGGTGAGTGTGGAGCGAGGAGTTCATGCTGCTGAAGCAGCGCGAGGACGCGCGCCAGCCCTACTGCGACCGCGTGCTGTACGGCGCCCGTCCCGAGCCGCCACGGTGAGTGTGGAGCGAGGAGTTCATGCTGCTGAAGCAGCGCGAGGACGCGCGCCAGCCCTACTGCGACCGCGTGCTGTACGGCGCCCGTCCCGAGCCGCCACGGTGAGTGTGGAGCGAGGAGTTCATGCTGCTGAAGCAGCGCGAGGACGCGCGCCAGCCCTACTGCGACCGCGTGCTGTACGGCGCCCGTCCCGAGCCGCCACGGTGAGTGTGGAGCGAGGAGTTCATGCTGCTGAAGCAGCGCGAGGACGCGCGCCAGCCCTACTGCGACCGCGTGCTGTACGGCGCCCGTCCCGAGCCGCCACGGTGAGTGTGGAGCGAGGAGTTCATGCTCTATTCTATTCTATACATAGGTACCAGCCTCCTGAACACAATTCGTCTAAAGTGGACCGACTTACGAGCGTCCGACGAGCGCGCTCCGAACGTTTCGCTCGTGCGGTTGTGTTCCGCCACCGCCAGTTGTCAGTTTTTCGGGGTTATCCAGAAATAATCAATGTCACTGTCACTCCTTTCCATCTATTTCAATCGTTTGTTAGTTGTATACCTCGAAATCATAAAATCTTTGTAGCTTTTCACATTTTCGCGTTTCGCCGTGATCTCAAAATTTCTTAACAGTTTTTTTTTTTCTAGTAGAATTATTTCTGGTAGCCAATTAGAATGGTGTATAAAATTCTTAGCATATTTACTTTCTTGCCTTTTTTCATTGTAGTCGCTCTTCACCTCAATAGATATTTGCTTGTAACGCGTAATTACATATCGCACAGAACCAAAGTAAAAGATGTAAAAGATGTAGACCCCTAGGAAACTATTGGTACTGGATAGGGTTGGAATCGATTGGCATAAAAAAATTAAGTATGAAAAAATATTTTTTAATTTTCATACAATTTGTATCGGAATTTTAAAACCCGATTTGTGGCTTTTCTAGCCGAAAACAAGATTTTTTTGGTCCCATACAAGCTTTTGATCTTGAACAGAAACAGGGTCGATTGGCATCAAAAAAAAAGTTCGTCAAAAATGACCATTTCCTCGCACTCTGTATACTTTTTCGAAAATCTGAAAACGCTTATCTTCTTTAATTGAAAATCGCGGGAAGGTCTTCTAAGACCATTTTCGCGTAGCTACACGGGATCCGGTAGCTGCCCTCACTGACCCAAAATCTTTTTCCACCCTGTATAGGCTATTGATAATACATGCTACATCAAAATTTGCTAATGTTGTAAAAATCTATTAAAAATATATGCGAGTAACAAAATATACCACCGATATTTCACGCTACAACAAAATACGCTATCGCGGCGAAACGCGAATATGTGAAAAGCTAGAACAATTTTATGATTTCGAGGTATACGACTAACAAACGATTTCAATTGACTGTTCCCCAGGCCGGAGTCCCCGCCCCCGTCGCCGCCGGCCGCGCACGCGCACGCGCACGGCCCACACGGCACGCACGGCCCGCACGCGGCGCACGTGCAGGCGCGCTCGCTGCCGCGCACGCCGCCGCCGCGCACGCGCACGCCGCGGGACCTCAAGCCCGTCTCCATCGCGGGCCAGGACGGGTGAGTCACACGGCGCGCACGGCACGCACGCGGCGCACGTGCGCCAACTTGCCAATCGCTAACGCTTAGGAGCGTATCGTAGTTTTCCCTCTGTTACTCTTTCATATTACTGCGACAAAGACAATTCGCTGTTTTTCGTTTACGATTGACGATTAAGCGTTAGCGATTGGCAACTTGTCTAAGCACCCTGGTCTGGTGATAAGTCGTGAGAGCTGTGCCGTGAATTGTCGCCTCGAATGATCTTAGTGTTTGTTGTTTTATTTGTGACACCCGTTTAAATCTATAAACTGCTGTACTTTAAATCGGTTCCGAACCAGGGTTTGATAGGTATTTATCTTAATAGAATTGCAGATTGACCTAAGGCCAGCCGTACACCTGTAAGTTTTTACGTAAGTTATAGGGACGGGGCTATACTAAGGAATGAGAGGTGAATATCACTATCTCATTCTTTAGTATAGCCCCGTCCCTATAACTGACGTAAGAATTTACAGGTGTACGGTTGGCCAGACACGTCCAAGAATTTTACAAAACATAATGGACGCCATTTTTTACATATCAAAATGTAATTTAATTTTGGCCAGACTCTATAGGTACTATTGTTACGTTCGTGGGGTGGGTTTTCTATAGAAAATGTATAAATAAGCCACTAATTAAAACTGATACTTTAATTACTAATTAAAAGAACGAACACTAAACTAAAACACTAATCACACACTTAACACTTCACTTTTTACACTCTCAAACTCTCCGTTAGATTCGCAGTCTTCGCTCTTGATGTTAGCTCTTCGCTGTCTCAATTGAAACTACTCCTTCGGCCGGGTCATGCTGAGCTTTATATACAAGCCACCCAAATCTATAAAGTCCGAGATGATTCGATTCTAGAAAGTTCCCGAGTTAGGTCGGTGGGGCCTGTGCGCGAACATTCTAGAGTATCGCTGTCTCTTTCTACAGGTTTCTCTTTCACACCCGTCCAGAATGTTCTTTCTATAGCTATCTCGTTCACATCCTTCTAGAACATTCTCTCGTGCTGTCTCTATCTAATAGTGCTTTCTCTTTCACTTTTCACTCGGGAAATTTAGCTATATGCCGATTTGTAATTGAGAGGCCCGAAAGGGGTCCTGAAAACGGGTTTTCAGGTTATTGCGCCATCGGATAGAGGGTATCCTGAAACGGCCTGAAAACATGCTTCAGGCGCCTAAAATCTAGGTCTAAAAGAAAGAAAATCAACAAAGATAATAGCCCTAATCGAAGTTACATAGAGTTGAATTCACATCAGCAAAGCACGAAATTCATGTCACAAAAATGTTTTCATTACGTGACGACGGCCTCAGCCCCCCAGTTTCGCCGGTGAATAAACCGACTCATGCCAGTACGCCTACACGTTGTAAATTGAGTCGCAGGAAACCTCATATCCATATGTTTGGAGACGAAAATATACGTGGCTTGTCAACACGTCTCATTCAGTCAAGAGGTGGTCAATTCGGAGTATCCGCGATGATCCAGTCACACGCTCCGACTTCTCAGGTTCTGAAGAGCCTGCACGCTGCTTCAAATGTATCACAGGACGATGTCATTTTATTATCCGTACAAAACAATGACAAAGACCAATATAAGTTATTAACAAATATTAGTAATACAAAGAGAACAAAATTTTAATATTGAATGTATGCCATAGTCTAGAATTCAGGAATCAAATTTTTAATCATGAATTGAAATTATTGTCAAATCAGTATAAAAATTGTCATATAATTGATATTTATAAAGATAATTTAAATCATAATCGTAATGTTCTATCATATATGTACTGGTTAAACATTAAAATAAACGAGATCTTTGACTCGATGTTTCCACACTGCACTTCTGTGATTGAAAGTAGTAAATGTAATAGAAGTCATCCTAACCATCCGAGTAGCTCCAAAACCTTTTTTCGTCCCTAAACCTACACCGACTGTGCAATCTCTGCCTATTCAAAACTCTGAATATTTGATACATTCAAATCAATCGAATAGGATATCGATATTTCACCAAAATATTGGGGGTCTATGTTCGAAACTTGACCTACTTAACATAACATTAAAAGAATTACAAGAGAAAGGGAAAGAGTTCGATGTAGTCTGCCTAAGTGAGACATTTATCAGAGAGGGTTGTCAACAAAATATAAAACTTGATGACATGAGATTGGCTGCGGCTTACTGTCGAGATAAGTGTAGAGGTGGAACATGTATTTTAATAAACAAACACTTAGACTTTAAACCGCTGCCCTATCTGTCAAAAATAGCCAGTAAATTTTATTTCGAGTGTTGTGGCATCGAAATGACTGGCTTAGGACTTATTATTAATGATCGTTATCAACGTCCACTTTTGGTAGCAAAGTATGGTCGACAAAAAAAACAATTAACGAAGTATATTAAACATTATATATTTTACAAATTATGAGATTTATATACATATTTATAAGAAAAAATCCAAATTATAGTGAATAAATGACTAAAATTTGTTCAACAGATTTGGCTGTCAGTCGTTCACGTCGATTGGAAAAAATCCATTTTAAATAGCTAAATGACCTTTCTACGTTGACAGAAGTCACAGGAAGGAAATTTAAGTCTTTAAAATATTGCACACTATTTTTATTCACACCTTCCGGCATATCCACCTCTTTACCTTCAATCAGCTGCTGCACAACGCTTACAGTACTGTAACCCGGGTTTTTCTTTAGGACATATTTCAGTTTAAAATAAACTTCCTTGCCCTTGGGATGTAATCTCAACTTTGCCATTTTTTTTATCAAGTCCGAGATAATTCTTAATGAACTTTTCAGTTCTAGATTTGGATCCTCCAGCAATTGAATTGACTTGGCGATAATGTCGAAGTTTGTGTCAACGAACAATAAATCTGATTTTAAATTGCGATCACGGAAAATTTTCTTGGCGTCGACAATTGTTCTTGCTTCACGTGAATCTAACGCATTGATCACAGTCCTGATTTCATTAAAATATTTGTTGTAATATGAAGCAGCATTTAACCATGTTCCCCATCTGGTTATCACTGGTCGTGGAGGAAGAGGAATGTTTGGATACATCATTCGGATTTTTTTCGTTCTAGATGGAGCTTTACGGAAAACTTTTTTTACGCAGTCTATTAATTTGTTGATTTTAGGGTAAAGACTTCTAACTTTTTCTGCGACGCGATTCAGTCCGTGTGCGAAGCATGTTACATGTGTTAAATTTGGATATTCCTGTGTAAGACATTTACCCGCCTTGAGCATGTATGATCCAGCATCAGTTACAAAAAAACAGTAATTTGTCTAAGTTCTCATTATATTGATGGCCCCAAAGATCTTTAAGCGTTTCATTTACTAGCCTGGTTGTAGTTAAATAATTGGTTTCTTCTAGAACCTTTGATGCAAACAAAAACATTTTTGTGCTGGTTCCATCCAATGACTGGATCAAAACGTTTGCCACTTTTTTCCCCACATGAATCGGTTGTTTCATCAACGCTAAGGCAAATCGTCTTATTTTGTAGTTCCTGTCTGGATTTGGTCTTTTTTTTGCTCGTAAATTTGAGGAAGATATTTCAACCTATATTAGATTCACTGGGTAAATTGACGCTCTTTCCATATTTATTGTTTAAAATATTTTCCATAAAATTTCGAAATTTCGGGTTGTCAAGTTTTGACCACGGTATGTTACAATGAATCATGAATTCAGTCAAATCACTGTTAAACTGTTTTTGTCCATCTTTCATTTTGTGTTTTTGGTGAGAATCAGTTTTCATATGCCGGTCCAATTTAGATAAAGAGGGATGAAATGTCGAATCACACAATTTACAAAATAACTTACTGTTTTTGATTTCAAAATCAGGGTTGTCTTTTAAGTTTTTTTGTAGCTTAGAAAGACAGAATGAACCACTTATTTTATTTACATGGGATTTTGACTTTAAGTGTTTATTTATATTATGCTTTTTCCTTTTAATATTGATATTACAAACAGTACATCGCGTGGTTTTATCCGTCGTAATAAAATACGGGTATTGTGTCAAATCCATGCTGTCAATGTAAATACTGTGATCATACGTGCACTTTATGAGGACTCCACTAAAATACTTGAATATCCACTCTAGATACGATATGCATTGATTTATTTAGATAAACACGTCGCGTAATGTAATTAGATTTTCAACTACAGTTATATTTTGATGGCATTTTATGTCATTTGACGTAAACTGTTTTAAAAATAAATTAGGGCGGAAAAGGTTTTGTACCGTAAGGATTTATATCTAGAGGTGTAATCTTTAGAAGTTAAATATTTATTTTATGGTTAAGATCAAAAGTAAACAACCAATTGTGTTTGTTTTTTCTGCCAACCATACTCTTTGCTACCAAAAGTGGACGTTGATAACGATCATTGCTTATTATAGTAAATATATACAGAGTACCAGATCAAACAAAAAGTCACATCGGATTATTCTTACACAAGTTTGATGCTCTCCTAAATTACTTAATATCACATTTTAAAAATAAAAAAATTGTTATCAGTGGTGACTGGAATATCGACCTATTGAAACAAAACGTAAACTCAAAAAACCTTAGAAATATTCTTGAAAATTATAATTTTAACCCGCATATTTTAATACCAACAAGGCGAAGCTCATGCATTGATCAGATTGCGAGCAATATAAAAACTGTTGCTGTTGAAATTCATAATCTTGGGCTCTCTGATCACGAGACAGCACAGTCTATAAATTTTACATCTACAAAGCGAAAAAGGGTTTTTTCTACCTGGTATGAATGTAGACGGGACTATGGCGGTGACAATGTTCGTAAGTTTTGTGAATGCTTAAAGTCGCTATCCTTTTCGGATGTCACGGAATGCACTGACGCAACACAGGCTTTTCAATTGTTTTATGGAACAATATGTTTATTTTATAATTTGTGTTTCCCAATAATAAAAGTAAAAGTTAACAATAGACCATTGGGAAATAAATGGCTATCTAGAGGTCTAAAAAAGTGTTGTAAGACTAAGCGAAATCTTTACTTTAACTTGCGAAAATGTAAATCAAACAATTTGGATAAGAAATTACAATATAATAAATATAATACTGTATTGAAAAAATGTATTTTGTATGCAAGAAAACTTGTTAACACGAATTATATTCAAAACAGTAAAAATAAGTGTCTAGCTACTTGGAACGTCATATCCACAACACTGTCCGATAATTTGCATGAGAAAGATATTCATACTTTACAATTAAATAAGAAATTATACTCTAGTCCACATGACATCTGTGATATTCTCAATAGTTATTTTATAGATTCAACTAAATGTAACAATGTATCCCAAAATTTACCTAATAAGTCTATTACAATCCGAACTGAGCGCCCGATACAAATACATCATGCAACAATGTTCTTGAATCCTGTAAATGGCGAGGAATTATATAAGGTTATAATGTCATTAAAAAATAGCAAAGCCAGTGGCTATGACAGTATAACAACAAAGCTACTGAAACTGTGCGCCTCGTGTATTTGTGTTCCACTTGCGCATGTTATAAACCTATCATTCGTAGAAGGCGTGTTTCCTAATGAACTGAAAATATCAATAATTAAGCCTCTTTTTAAGCAAGGAGACAGACAGGATCCTAGTAATTACAGGCCTATTGCATTGATACCTATTATTTCAAAAATATTTGAGAAGGTATTTTATATCAGATTATCTAATTTTTTAACCAAATTTAACCTTTTTTGTCCCGAACAGTTTGGCTTCCGTGAAAAGAAATCAACGACAGATGCTTGTTTCGAGTTCATAAAATTTATCACAGAGAGCATCAATCGAAATACTCCAATTGCGTCACTCTTCTTAGATATGACGAAAGCTTTCGATTTTGTTAATCACTCGAAACTTCTCAACAAGCTCGAGTGCTATGGTGTCAGAGGTCGAGCACTAGATTGGATCAGAAGCTATCTGAAAGACAGGATGCAATGTACGGAGATCAGTAGATTTGTTAAATATAAAAATGTAAATATGAAAGAAACGTTTAGGTCCCAAAACAGAGTTAATCACTCCGGTGTCCCGCAGGGCAGTATTTTGGGCCCATTACTCTTTGTCGTCTACATTAACGATTTGCCGAACGCTACCCCACACAAAACTATCATGTTTGCGGACGACACAACCGTTTTGGTTCAATGCAAAAATAGTTTAACTTTTAATCATGATATTAATAGAGCTTTAAATGACATAATAAATTGGATGGATACGAATGATTTACAAATTAATATAAATAAAACTAAATTAATGCAAATTCATTCTTATAATTCAAATAGCATACCAATTACAATACAATATGGAAATGTAAACGTAGAGGAAATAAAGTCCGTCAAGTTTCTTGGGTTTACCATAGATGACCATCTGAACTGGAAAGACCACATTGAACAGGTATGTAACAAGCTGAACCGTTTTGTATTTGCTATCCGTAGGCTAAGAGAAACAGTATCTGTGGAAGCTGCGTTGACGGCCTATCATGGGTATGTGTCGTCTGTTTTTCGGTACGGCCTAATTTTGTGGGGTGGATCCGTTGACGTAGAGAGAGTTTTCAAAATTCAAAAAAAATGCATTCGGGTTATTTGTAATGCTTATCATGATGAGTCTTGCGTCCCCTTGTTTAAACGACTGCATATTCTCCCATTAGCCTGCTTATACATAAGGGAAATATGTATATTTGTAAATAACCATCGATTTTTTTTCAAAAAACGACGTGAAGTTACGGACAGACCGACGCGACAAAACATAATTAATCTTCTTTATAAACCACGCGCTCATAAGATGATTTATGGAAAGAATGTTTATAGAGTCTGGCTAACGAAAGCTGAGAATGAGAAATGGCGGCAAATTAATAAAATATAGAGTATGGTATCACTGGGTTGCACCCCGAAAATCAGTCTTGATACTTGTAATATATTTAAAACTTAAAATTATTTTGTTAAATTTCCTGTATTTATTACAATCCAAATTAATATATTATATATATGTACATAACGTAGCTGTTCCATGCAACTTTGTCTGCATGACACAATGCAATATGATGTAGGTATTGTAGGTACCTACTACTCCAAATGATGACCCATGTTATTAAATGGATCCCATATCAAATTTTAAGCAAATCTGTTTAGTTATTTCATAGATTCGACATCACCAAGTTAGTTTTAACTTTTTACGTACATATTATGTACCTATTAGCTTGGTAATGTGTCGAACCTATGATATAACTTGATAATAACTAAACAGATTGGCTTAAAATTTGATATGTTTTTCAGCTCTTCATATCATTATAGTCTTTATACCATAATATGGCCGAAAAACAGAGTGATTTTCACACTTGGATATAACACTATTATATGTCTATACATAGGTATAGGTAATATTAGTAACGATTTGTAAATTGTATCATCGCAGAATGGGTGTAATCATGATTAAAACTACCTATAAAATTGTCCATTACGACACAAGTGCGAAAAACGTGAAATTCTAAACGAGTGGCGATTATTTAAAACACGACCGACAGGGAGTGTTTTAAATCGACACAAGTTACGAATTTCGTTATTGCACGTGTCTCGTAAGACGTTTTTTAGTACAGATGGCCCTCCGAAGTTTTGAACCTGACTTAAAATGACCCACTTCTCACACTAGAGCCTAAAAATGCACCATCTGTACTAAAAAAAGCCGGTGTGTGTATTTTTAATAAATAGGAAACGAAATATTTATATTTTTTATTCAGAATAATTAAAGTCACACTTAAAAAACTCATACAATGATTCATATTAATGATTCATACTATTTGTGCCATATCACATAAATCTCATAATAAACTCATCTAATGTAGTTTTTATGACGTTGTCTCTTTCGCTGTACTTATCTTCCACATGAATGACATGGTCAGTCATTGATTTCCAATCTGAGGCAGTTATACTCGCGAACTTTTTTCTTTCTTCTCCAACTAGCATAACTTTTCTACCGTATTTTTGACAGCGTTAACTCGTTCAACCTCTCCCAGACTTTCTGGTAAAAAAAACAAATGACCATTTTAAATCAACCTAACATAAATAAAAACTTAAATCTATTGTAGTCGATAGTATATTAGATAATGAGTACAAGAAAATTTATTGAATAAAGGTAAGTATCAAAATGGTACTTCGTACTAACCTAGGAACACCGATGTCGTGTGTAAACACTCATGTTTTTCCTTTTAAGCGATGATTTTCTCCTCTTGTTTTTCTTTATATTTACTTATTATAGTACGCAGCAGCTTACGAACATTACTTTTCATAGTATTTTTCATCATAAACACCTTAAAACGTTGCAATTGTGGAAAGCGAGCAATGGGTGTCAAGTCGAACGAAAGACAGAACATGACGTTTGACAATTCAGCTTGTGATGCCATATGAAAAGTTCCGTAAAAAACTCATTCTCAGCTTTCGTTAGCCAGACTCTAACATGTGCATAGTCATTTTTAATAAGCTACCAAATGACATGAAGGTACTACGGGGCAATAGTTTTAAGAATAAATTAAATTCCTGGCTGTTGGACCGATGTTTTTATAGTGTAACTGAATATTTAAATTTTAATTGACATCAGGATTCTCTCATGTGATAATTATACATTTATTTTTAATGTTATGTGTTAGATATAAGTTGACATCCGAATTTTGAAATGTGTTATCGAATTTAATTGAATAATTTCTGTTTATTTTTTTTTTATTATAGTTTTTATTTTATTTTAAAGTTTTAAATTTACTTTGACATTTTTATTTTTGATTTATTATTTATTGTACACATTTTAAAATTGACATCATATTATTATTAACAATTATCATTAAGTATATTATCATTCTAAATCGCATGGCTCCTTTATAATATTGTTTGTACGTCTGCATGCAGGCTGAATACACTGGGCAACATTATTGTAACAAAACAACTGAATAACTGTATTCTGAGCAAATAAATACTTTGACTTTGACTTTGACTTTAAAAACGACGGTATCTGGGGTGAATTTTTGATTTTGTAGTATGTGAAAGGGGACCTTCTGAAACGGCCTGAAAACGCATTACAGCCTGCTGAAAACGCTTTTAACGTGTCTGAAATCACATTTGTAGTTTTTATCATGCCACCGGTGTAACACTATGTAATTTAAAGTCAATATTAAAAATATGAATTACGATCGATACATATAATATTTGTATTGTAGTTTGGATTAATATAATTATGTAAAGGTAATGGTTTTTTGCGAATTACCCAATTAAGATTTCGAAATATAAGTTGGTTCGCGAAAAATTGGTTTTCATTAATGTTTGTAAAATATCGGTTCACGATCCTCGACGGCTTGCCACAATTCACAACCGATGTTTCCCTCTTTGATGCACTTGCGGAAAACTTTGTATGAAAGTATAACAGGGGAACGAATGTCGATCATGGGTTTTATCTAATGGCTCTCCGCTCCAAGTTCGAAGACTATGGCACATCGAACTGTGTTTCGGTTCCAGGTACGAGAAGATAATATACACGGAGGACACTCCGGCCGGGGCCGAGCGCATGCGGCGCCCGTCGCCACAACCGCCCGCGGACCGCAGCCGCCCCGCACCGCAGCCGCCCGCCGACCGCAGCCGCGCCGCACCGCCGCCGGTGACGGAGCGGCCGCGGCCGGCGCCGCCGGAACGAGACGCGCCGGATCGCTGGCGCGACTCGCTGCGACGACACGATAAAGTGAGAATTAGTTTGGTATTCTTTTAAATTGTTCTCCTCTTTTTTTTACACGACTGCCAAAAGGAGAGTATATGTGTTCAGCCCCTATGTATGTTTCATATTTTCTTTAAACGCGCAGTTCTTCGCGACCACTTAACCGTTTTTAATAGCGTAAGGTATCATTAGAATCCTCGTGACGTCGCGGGTAACATAGGATATGTGACGTCACCTTAAAAACAATATGGCGGCATATAAATTCAATAATGTCTGACAAAAAAAAATCATTTTTGAAAAAACCTGTCGAGTTTGGTATCAAAATGAAGAGTTTTGAACTCCAATTACGAATATGTATTTAACTTATATGTTTGTTATTTATTCTAGAAAAGCCAGATTCATTAAAATACAATTAAAGCGCCAAGAATAATATGTCATCCAAATGCTATGATTTGGGTATCAAATTAAAGCATTTTATATGCAGATTATAAATATACATACAAGTTATATGTTTAAATATACGTTTGAAGAGAAAACTCGAAATGTTCTACATCGCACTATTGAAGTTTTTCTTCGAAGCCCAAGACGTGACATGACTGTCACAGTTGACACATCTTCTTGACCGCTAAGTGTGAATGAAACAGATACATTGTACATACGCGCTTGTGGTCAAGGGGTAAATAGCACGGCTGCTACGCAACGGTCGTGGGTTCAATCCCCGGCTCGTACCGATGAGTTTTTCAAATAGCTTATGTACGATATATCATTTGATTTACAGTAAGTAGATACCGGTCAAAAGTTTAAGTTCACTCCATGATTTCGATACAAAATACACTTTCGGGGGATTTTTTTTCAGTGTTAACAACAAAATTTCAAGATCTATTTAATATTAATTTCCCATAGAAACTGAACAATTTTATACATTGGATCCGATAATAATTCATAGACTAACGAATTTTCATGACGACGAAAAGCTTTCCAGGCCTTTGACCGTTCCAGGGCCGGGTTAGACCTTAACATTTGTGCAGGGGAGTTGGTAAGAAGGAAGGTAGGTTTGCCTGGTAAATTGAGTCTCATGCAGCTCGGCCTTCGCCCTAACAGGCAAGCGCGGCGTCGGGCCATGCTCCAGGCCTTTGGCCCTACGCGGCGCTCGGCTTTTAGCCTCCGCATTTTCTCAAAACAAATGCTGCGGCCCTGAGATTCGTTTTAATGCTACACTTTTCCATCGTATAGCGAAGGAGCGCTGGGCTCTGGTAGCTTGGCCTTCGGCCTAACAAGCCGGCGCCCCTTTGGGGACACTTCGGGCCGTCGGCCCTACGCGGAGCACGGTCTGCAGCCTTCGCAGGTTGTGGAAACGATCGTTGGGTTTTCATGTTACACTATTTTATCACGTAGTGCGGTAGCGCTGGGCTCTAGCTTCGATTGTTAAGGCAGTTAAGAAGGGCGGTTGTACCGCTTGGGCTCACTCGTCGGGCCTCCGACCCACCGGACTCGCGTTTGAAGCACCCCGTTAGTGACGCTCCAGGCTTTAGGCCATATGTGGAGCTGGGCTTATTTAGAAGCTTGGTAGCTCAATTTGCTTGCAGCTGCTTCTTCGGCCTTGCTTTAAATTTCTTCCAAGTGAACTTGGGCCATCTAAGTGAAAATCTTCTCTCTGGACTCTGACTCCGGTGGTCCGGGCCGGGGGCTCACCTTTCGGCCTCGCAAGCCAGCGGTCTCCGAGGGACGATTCAGGCCTACGGCCCTACGGCCTTTGCAGGTTGTCAAAACGATCGTCGGATCCATTTTAACGTTACACTATTCCGTCGGCTGACGTGGTAGTGCTAGGCTTTGGCGGCTCGGCCTTCGGCCTCGCAAGCTGGCGCCCCTCTGGCTGCCGCTTTTAGCCACTGGCCCTACGCGGAGCTCGGCTTTCTGTCCTCACTGGAGTTCGAAGCGAAACGTTGGGCCCTCTGGTTCGATTATTCGATTCCGATAATAGTCAAGAGGGACGGTTGTGATGACCGTGTGGACTCGCCCGTTGTGCCTTGGGCCCTACACAGATATCGGTTTATTTAGATGCTGGGGTGCTTGAAGAAGCATGGTACCTCAATTTTCTCGCAGCTCGGCCTTCGGCCTCGCTTTAAATTTCTACGCGCTTGGGCCCGGTCCGGTGTCGGTGTGACGCGGTTCGGCCTCCGCGAGCTCGGCTTTCGGCCTTCCACCCTGAAGCTCGCCCTGCGAACTCACTCGAAATTGATTTACATTGGTTCCGGTAATGCTCCAGCCCTCACGCGGTGTGCCCTTCGGCTTCGCCCAAAATTAGCGGGATTGGCACTTCTCGGGCCCCCGGAGTGAAGCTTCGGCACTCTGTAGAATCGGTTTTTGAAATTCTATCCAACTTTAAGGAATTTCCAGATTCACTAAAAGGTTTCAAATAAATAAAATAATTAAAAAATTAAAAAACACGACTGCGGTTTTAAGCGAACTGAAAAATAACAAATAATTCCTTCTTCAGGTTAATCCTTGTGAGCGTGTCTACATAATAGGCGCTCGTATTATTACTTACTATATTTTGTTTTGGTTGCAGTCGGGGAACCTTTCATTACGGAAAATATAAATATATGGAGGTTCCCCGACTGCAACTGAAACAAAATATAGTAAGTAATAAGACGAGCGCCTATTATGTAGACACGCTCACAAGGATTAACCTGAAGAAGGAATTATTTGTTATTTTTCAGTTTTCGCTTAAAACCGCAGTCGTGTTTTTTAATTTTTTAATTATTTTATTTATTTCATTAAGGCTCTGCATTATAATCAGGGATCGGACAAATGTGCGTCATTGTCCGCAATAATATGGACATGGCACCAAATTTGATTGAATGAATAATTAAACGAATAATTTCTTGAATTTTGATTTCGAAGCTTTGAGGTATCATTCACAAAGGTTTTCATAGTTACCGGAGTCAAAAAGGTAATTTTCTGAAAATTATTAAATGAATAATTATTCAATCAACTTTGATTTCATGTCCATATTATTGCGAACAATGACGCACATTTGCCCGATCTCTGATTATAATTTAAATCATAATTTATAAAACGGTTAAAACTCACGTGTATTAATCACTACGCATGACATGTTACGCGAAGCCTAGGTCTGCATTATAAAGCGCTGAGACCGCGTACAAGCCAAACGACTTGCGAGCGCGTATTGTGTAAAGGTGCATTCAAACCAAAAAAACATTCGCTGTTCTATCCCCCGTTTTACGAAATCAACCAATCACGGTTAGAATAGCGAATGCTCTTTTGGTTTGAACGCACCTTAACAATTGAAATTGTGAGCGTCGCGCACGCAATAGAGACCTAAGCTCTTAGAAACTTGCCACGCGTAGTGACTAAATACACATGAGTTTACCCTTTTAATTATATTTATAGTTATTATGTCTCATGAAAGTTGAAATTCAATAGTCGCAACGCAATGATTAATACCGTACCTTATGTCCAGGTGCACGGAGCGCGCCGCGTGGCCCCGCTGGCGCCGGCCGCGCCCCCAGACAGGTAACTACTTGTATTTCGCAGTATACCTACCAACGTGACGTCATTTCTGTGTATTGCCGATAGTTTTGACATTTGGATAAACGATGTTGAGTGGACTTGTCGATCATCAGGCTTATTCACCCCCGTCAATTGTCTATCGGCATTAGCTAATGGGAAATATCATCTGATATTCTGTACATAAGTTTCGGAAAAACTCATTGGTACGAGCCAAGATTTGAACCCACGACCTCCGGATTGAAAGTCAACCATCTAAACCACTGAGCCATCCTAAATAGAGGATACGATCTCGCGCTTTATGAATTACCGCCCCACTCGCCTGAATGTTGTATTGATGATTATACAATTTTACACCTTGCTTTGGTCAAGAGGTGAATCGTTCTCCCTAAAGGTACGTTCAAACCAAAAGAGCATTCGCTATTCTAACCCCCCACTCTACGAAATTCGATCGTTACACAAAACGTGATTGGTTGATTTCGTAGAACGGGCGATAGAACAGCGAATGCTCTTTTGGTTTAAACGCACCGTAAAAGCCAAGCCACACCGGATACGTGCACAAACGCGCACGCCACGCAAGCAGTGTGTCTATCACCTACTACATTTCAAACGATACAACGCACATGCCACACATACGCGCACGCGTCCGGTGTGAGTCCGCCTTATGTTTATGTTGTGTTCAGCTCCCCGGGCGGCGCCGGCGCCGGCGTGTCGCGGCTGCGCCTCATGTTCGGCCGCTCCGCCAGGGACCAGCACCGACAGGTAACTACCCGCTACAGAATATTATACTGTTCCACACTACAGTTTAACGCTTCTCGTAGGTCCAGGGACCCGCAACGACAGGTAACCACTCGCTACAGAATATTATACTGTTCCACACTACAGTTTAACGCTTCTCGTAGGTCCAGGGACCCGCAACGACAGGTAACCACTCGCTACAGAATATTATACTGTTCCACACTACAGTTTAACGCTTCTCGTAGGTCCAGGGACCCGCAACGACAGGTAACCACTCGCTACAGAATATTATACTGTTCCACACTACAGTTTAACGCTTCTCGTAGGTCCAGGGACCCGCAACGACAGGTAACCACTCGCTACAGAATATTATACTGTTCCACACTACAGTTTAACGCTTCTCGTAGGTCCAGGGACCCGCAACGACAGGTAACCACTCGCTACAGAATATTATACTGTTCCACACTACAGTTTAACGCTTCTCGTAGGTCCAGGGACCCGCAACGACAGGTAACCACTCGCTACAGAATATTATACTGTTCCACACTACAGTTTAACGCTTCTCGTAGGTCCAGGGACCCGCAACGACAGGTAACCACTCGCTACAGAATATTATACTGTTCCACATTACAGTTTAACGCTTCTCGCAGGTATGCTTCCTTCCGTATCCATCTCAAGCCGTCTGGATTGTAAGTTTAAACGTTTTCTTTTCTACAGCGGCGTACGAAAGGTCAATAAACTGACTTTTCAGTAAACAGCGGGACATATTTACAAAAAATATTAGTGGCCAACACTTTGCATTTACGTTTTTTAAATATCCTGTATTTTTCGGCCGAAGAATGTCGTATCCATGCCACTAATTTATGTGTGTTGCGCAGTTTATTGGCGCCAGAAAAAAATGAGAACAGTATATCCTAGGTGAGCAGACAGTATAGTCTCTCCCTCTACTTGATGCTCGTACGGCACTACTACTGATTTCTTAAATGATTGTCCTCTGGTCACTAGACTAGAGCGTGGCCGCCTATGATGACTACGTGTTTGCGATGACCATACAGCGTGGATTTTTGATATTACATCAAACATTCCCACTGAAGACAGTTTGACGATCAGTACAGGGCAGGACCCTTATCATATGAACAGTCTTAGCTAAGTGCTAGGCCTATAATTTAATTCAAATTATGATAACAATAAATGATGCAGCAATGCTTTAATTAACGTTCACAAAGGGTTCCTCTTGATCTCTCACTATCTCGATATCTTCTAGCATATTTCAGAACAGTTTGACACGTCAAGTCGGTTCCAGGACTCGTCATCCCCGAGTACTCCACCAGCGGCCCCGGGCGGTGGGGCGTCCCCCTCGGCGGCGGGGGCGGGGCCTCGTGGCGAGTGGGCGGGGCCGCGCGGCGAGTGGGCGGGGCCTCGCGGCGAGTGGGCGTGGCGCACGCACCACTACCCGCACCTGCAGTGCCCGCCCACCTTCGTGCCGGAGACCTACTCGCTGGCCGCCCGCCTGCCGCGCCCGCACAAAGACTGACGCGCTGATAAATTACTCCATTCTGACATTTATAGACTTCCCTCTTAATCATAAACGTCTCCTAACTTAGCAAGCTGTTAAGGATTGTTCGTCCCTTTCGGTTCATCAATATGTCTATAAGTCCAAGAGGGACAAACGATACTTATCGGCTTGATAAGTTTATGAATAAAAGGGATAGACGTGGGACGTTCAAGATTAGTTGATTATCATTCTCGACACATTTTATCATCACTCGACGCAGCTCGCTCGCACGTAAGAACGTTGTTTAGTTAAGAGATACGTAAGATTCTATGAACCATAGATATTTATAGATGGGTTTGCTATGGAAGATGTTTATAAAATGATGACCTCCAGAACATAATATTTTAGGAATGGAATTTCGATGATATAAAACCATAGTTTTATTAGTTGCCCGAGAGACTTATTTTAACCCATAACCACATTTTAATAATTATGACGTAAGTATTTTTTGTGGCAAATCGAACTTCTGTGAAAATTATGTGATCATCAAAATTACTTCAACCTATTTTGAGATTATAAATTGCACGTTTCTATTTTTAATGTAGTAAAGTTATATATTTTTAACAAAATTTTAATCCAAACACCTTATGTTATATTATAAGTATTGATAATTTAGTTAAGGTGAAAGCTCAATTGCAATCTTATTTCGTATTGAAATATGCGAGGCCAATTATAGTAAGCGAACGTTTTGAAATAAAAATGTACCCGTTAGCATTAGTTTTAAAAAACGTAAGATTGCTATAAGTTTTGCGACGATTTTTATTTATTTATACTGTAATATCGCTTATATTTTATGAAAAGACGCTAACCTCAATTGTTTTGTGAAGTAGAATGTTTAATCCTTTGTGTGTAATAGTATTCCCTTATCCGACCGAACCGTTTACACTTTAAAGGATACTTTTCAAGAATATTGATTCAACAGTTATTTTTAACAGAAGCGTACCACAATTTTTTATTGCCAGTTCCACTGATTGGATACACAGATTTTTGACGGACTTAAAAAAGGAGGAGGTTCTCAATTCCACTATGTTTTTTTTTTATATCGCCCGTAAATTAGCTATATTAGTGATAATTAGGTATGATAATGACAACACTTAGGTGCATACCCGTATACTCAGATAATGTAATGCATGTGGTCGCTGTGAAGTATATATATAGGTAGATCATTATTATGTATTGTAGGTAGGTAGGTAGGTACATTACTTAAATTACATATATGGTAGCGTAGGTAGCGGTGCTCATATGTCTTATAAATACGTACGTAACATTTAATATTTCCTAAATCAAATAAATATAAATTTTCGCGCACTCGGGGTGCTGTAAAGTGGACACATTTACCGCCGACTCGCTATTGTACCGAGTCGAACTATTTTTTAGCATTAAAATATAAGCAAAAATATACATTATTTGCTCATAATTAAGACACGTGCCAATATGTGCTTGTTTATTTACCTGTAGGGAATACACATGTGTAAGAAATATTACCTATTTATTAGGATTTTAAGGAATATATTGTACTCGCTGTACTATACGACATGGTGCTTTCTATTGGATGTTTACTTCGTAAGCGTAAGCCCCTTATTCATTACTCTCCTACCTTAGCAAGCCGATTACTATCGTTTATCTCTTTTTATTTTATCGATATTTTTTAAGATGGAAAGGGACAAACGGTACTTATTGGCTTGCTAAGTTAGGAGTTGTTTATGTATAAGGGGGTAAGTCTGTACCTCCCCGCGCTCAACCGTTTACTATATTTAAACACAGTTTTTATTGTGCGATATGATTTAATTTAAGTAGAAGTATACCTACGTCGCGAGGCTATAATTTTAAATAACTAATATTTTATGTTTCGCTAGCTGTACAGTATCAAGTGCCCATTCTCGAGTTGAGAGATCTGACAGGAGTATTAATAATTAATTAGCTGGCTTTGTATACTTTGATTGTATTTATACCAGACACCAGACGCCGCCACACACTAGTGTCATACAGTTTTGTAACTAATTTCAATGAAATAAGTAATTCAATGATGATGTTTACCTCCGCCGAGCAACGGAGTGACTGACGGTGGCGTGTCGGTTTGTCCGACATACCGAATACGACATACATTTATATAAAATAGATTAAACAAAGCGCATACTCTTGTAGATGGGAAATCGAAACGATAGTTAATATTGTTTGTGTTCGAAGAGTTTACGAGTGTGAGTATCAAGTGGACACGAGCCAGCCACTCACAAGTGTGATAAAATACGTGCAGCCACACTTATACTTCAATTGAATATCGGAAATAAAATTGAATTGAAAATATTCCCGGGTCCAACA
>JALPQI010009231.1:0-62944 GCA_025490895.1 Thaumatotibia leucotreta
CGCATATATTTTTCATTCTATAGAGGAGGGTAGACCTGGCATTTATCAGACTTCACTTGTCCAATTACGGATAATACAGATATAGAATAAATGCCCCGCGATCTGAAGGAGGCATTCAAAGCGAAAAAATTGAAAGCTTATTCCTTTTATGATGTTATTGAGCGTAATGCATGTACATTATTAGGATGTGGGGACAGATTTACCTTCTCTTGGTTTTTGTTTATCGGATAATTTCGTGTGATGTGTTTATACTCAGTGTGTCAGTAGAAAAAAAAAGATATGGGGGCTTAGCACATGATTAGTACGACGACATACTGTCGCACTAATCATGTCGCGAGATAGACTATCCATTCCTCTTTTATTCTTATAGTTAGTAACAGATGAAAAATCTATCTCGCGGCGACGTACTGACATACCAATCATGTGCTAAGCGTAATGGTTGCCTGTGACACATAAACACACACAAATACATGTTCGTGGATTTATCATATCAATACTAAATATCAATATTTTGACCTAAAAATTTACGTGAACTCAAAGTCAGGCGCCTAGCCTTACATATCATAGCATATACCAGAGAAATTCGACCGGCGTCCGCTAGGCTGGAGTGGCCGAGTGGTTTAGGTAACAGCCGCAAAAGCTGAACGTGGGTTCAAATCCCACATCCTTCGTTGGTAAACTTCGGTATATTTTTGTTGGTATTATTTATTCCTAAGGTTCCTGTATAAAAGAGTTTACAAACTCTATCCGTTTTTATACCCTACTAAATTCTTGTTGGGATGCCTAGGATAGTTAGTTAGTTAGTTAGTTATCCTGGGCTTTTTCCGCAACTCGACAACCATCGTGCCTTTTTTGCGTGATAGCGAGGTAGCCCTATTCCAACCATCCAAGCTCCTCCACGAAACTCAGTGTATGTTTCAGGTTGCTAAATGCCTCCTTTAGTGTATGTGGAGTCCCCAAGTGCCTACTCCTGTATACCTCTACCTGTTTACAATTTAGAAGAATGTGTTTTGCTGTTTCCTCCTCTTCCATGCAGGCCCTGCACATAGGGCTATCTGTTTTGCCCATATTGTGCAGATGTTTGTTTAATGTGTTGTGTCCCGTGATCAATCCTACTATTTTCCTCAGTTTGTGTCTGGGCGTTCGTAGTAGGGTTTTAGTGAGTTTACAGTTCAATTCGGGTAGTACTTCTTTGGTCTGTCTGCAGGAAACCAGATCGTTCCAGCATTTATTGTGGAGATGTCGGTGATATAGACCGAGTTGGTTTCGTATGTATGATAAAGGTAGTGGTATGATGGGTTCCGGTCCGTACGACGGTGTCTCTGATCCTTTTCTCGCCAGTTCATCCGCCGCATCGTTTCCTCTTGAGCCACTGTGTCCTTTTATCCATTGTATAGTCACTTTGTTCCCTTCTTTGCTTTCCTCCATGAGGCAGCTGTGACATTCTAATATAAGTTCTGAGGTGAATTTGTTACTTTGTAGCGCTTGCAGCACTGATTTACTGTCTGACAGTATTAGTATATTTTCATTTTTGGTTTTTCGTCTCCTCAGTGCCTTGCAGGCTTCTATTATTCCTACACATTCCGTCTGGAACACTGTGCTATGTTCTCCTAGAGGTCTCGAAATGTGCATGTTAAGGTCTTCTGAGAAGACTCCACATCCGGTACCTTCATTTGTTTTTGAGCCATCTGTAAATATTCTTAGGTGTGTTTGATTCAGTCCTTCCTTCTGATCCTCTGTTAACGATATGGCATAATCTTTCCAGAAGATCATCGTCTTTGGTACTTTGTCAATAGGTGCCTCAAGTATTGGCATACTAGAGATCATCTTGTCATAGATCTTTTTGTGTGCCGAGCTGAGGTTTGACCATAAGTTCAGGTTTTTAAGCCGAAGCGCTGTGGCGGCCGCTTCTTTCTGTATGTGCACACATATGTAACGGTAGCAGTCCTAGCATTATTTCCAGTGCTGCAGTCGGAGTGGTTCTCATGCAGCCTGTGGTTGCCACACATGCTAGTCTTTGTATCTTGCTTAGTTTATTTATTGTGGTGGTTTGCTGTGTGCGAGGCCACCACACAACCGAGCCATAGCTGATCATCGGCAATATGACCATTTTGTATAGCCACAGTATTATGTGAGGTGCTAGGCCCCATCTCTTGCCCACCATCCTTCGGCATTGCCAAAAGGTTACTGTAGCTCTGTTCAGTTTATTGTCCAAATGTTTGCCCCAGTTGAGTTTGTCATCCAGGGTTATTCCTAGGTATTTCACTTCCTTTGAAAGCGTTAGTTTCGTTCCGAAGAGAGTTGGCATTTCGTAGCTACCCAACTTTCTTCTATGTGTGAAGAGCATTGCATCTGTCTTTTTTGGGTTTACCGATAGGTCATTCTCCCTGCACCATTTCTCCACTATCCTTAGTGCAGATTGTGTCAGGTCACATAATGTGCTTATTATCAAGCCGCTGACTAATATCACTAGGTCATCAGCGTATGCTATAGTCATAAAATGTCTGTTATTTAGTTCCTTTACTAGATCGTTCACTACCAGGTTCCAGAGTAGTGGTGATAGTACTCCTCCCTGGGGGCATCCTCTCATAACGAGTGCCTGGTGTTCTTTGTTGTCAGACAGTATTACTACTCTCTGTTTGAGCATGTTCATGATCCATTCTGTTATAAGGTGGTTTGTTCCGTGTCTTTGTAGCGCTAACTGAATGCTGCTAAAGTTGGTTTTGTCAAAGGCCCCTTCTATATCGATAAAGGTGCCGAGGCAAGAGTTTTTCCTCTCCAGTGCGTTTTCTATATTGCTCACTACAGCATGAAGGGCTGAGTCTGTTGATTTGCCTTGACTATAGGCGTGTTGGTTTGGATGTATTGTTATGTTCTTAAGAGCCGTATCCTTCAGTTCTCTGTCGCACAATCTTTCTAGAGTTTTTAATAAGAAGGATGTGAGGCTTATTGGCCTGAATGACTTGGGGTCCGAATAGTCAGTCTTGCCGGGTTTTGGTAGGAAGATAACTTTTACTTCCCTCCATGTGTGTGGTATGTATCTCAATGCTATGCAACTGCAGAGTATATTTGATACCTGTTCCATTAGTTTTAGGCCTCCCCATTTTAGTAGTGCTGGGAAGATTCCGTCTGTGCCTGGCGACTTATAGCTTTCAAAACTATTCACAGCCCATATTGTTTTGTTAATTTCTGTTATGCGTTCCGCTGTCTCCCACTCAGTCTCAGTTGGGTAGTATTCCGTTGTTTGTTCGTCTTGGTCTTGTTTGTTTACTACTCTACATCCCGGGAAGTGTGTTTCCACCATTAGCCGTTCCGTTTCAGCTGGAGTGGTGGTAGTGGTGTTGTCCAGTCTCCGCAGGGTGCCTAGTAGCTGTTTCGGTTGATCTGCGAGGATCTTCCTTGTTCTGTTTGCATGCGTTGTCGTGGATATGTTGTCACAGAATTTCCGCCATGAGAGGGATTTTCTGTATCTTAGTCTTTTTTTGAAGTCTGATTTGGCCGTCTTGTAAGCGTCCCAATCATCGTCAGATCTTGTGTTCATTGCTCTGTTCAAGAGTCGTCTCATTTTTGTTCTCAATCGTTCCAACTCCGGTCCCCACCAGCCGTTGTTGTTTTTCCTAGCCGGTGGTGTCGATAGTGGACATGTGTTTTCAAAGCTGTCAGTTATGTTTGTAGTAAGTGAGTTTACCTGTTTCTCCAACTCCCTTGTATTGTTAGGTCTGTAAGTTTGTGTATTTTTTAGTTTACCTTCGACAAGTTCCCTATACGCCGGTATATCCGTGCGTCTTGGGTTTCTTCTTGGCGTTATTGTGTGGGTGTCAGCAGTTAGGTCGTACCGTATCCATCTGTGGTCGGAGCAGGATAACTCTTCCGACACGTGCCAGTTGGATATATGTTGCGCAGCCAGACCTGTGCTTAGAGTAATGTCAATTATAGTGTTACATCTACGAGTGACAAAAGTTGGTTTAGATCCTGTGTTTAATATATCTAGGTTAGTAGTCATTAGGTATTCCACTAGTTCGTTACCTCTTTTGTTGTTTGTTTCCATTCCCCATAGGTTGTGGTGGCCGTTGCAGTCAGCGGATATGACCAGCTCGAGCCTTTCATGTTCACAGTAGCGTATGAGGTCGTTCAGCTCCGCTGGAGGTGGATCATCCTCTGCCGCCATGTACGCGGTCGCCAGTACTATCTCCGGCAGCTTTGAGTTTTGTGTTCTGAGAAATTTTATGGCACACACGTCTCTGGAACAGAATTGAGTTAGTGGTTGTGCCATAATGTTTCGGGATATATATATGCATGTTCTAGGTTTACAATGTGTATTATAGAAAATATTACCTCCGGTGTTACAAAGGCCGTTTATGCGTGTGTTTCTGATCCACGGCTCCTGGATCAGGGCTATCGATGGTTGGTTAACCTCCAGCCATTTTCGAAGTTGAGCCGTTGCAGATTCGCTGTGCTGGAGGTTAACCTGTAGTATTTGGGATGCCTAGGATTCAACTCTTTGCAAGTGAGGCGAGACTACAATCTTTTGGTAGTAGCTTGTAGAATTTTGCGCGGAAATTCCGACTGCCCTGAGCTAGTGGCACAGGTAGTGCGGCTGTCTATACCTTTACTGCCTAAGCAAGATCTTAGGCCTAGAAACCATACCCTTCTTGCGATTCCAACATCGCGTACTGTGGCTCGCCAAAGATCTCCTCTTGTTCGAGCTCTAAGATTTTTGAACGCGCTTCTGTCATGGGCACCTGAATGTGATCTGTTTGCAAGCCGATGGGCAATTGTGTGTAGCGTATGTCTGAAGTACTGCGAGGTAATGGATGACAGTGGTGTATTATAATGATATTTTGTATCTAATATTGTGTAGTCTAAATTGTACAGTGCTTTGGTTTATACTGTCATGCTGTATATTTTTTGTTTGAATAAATAAATAAATAAATCAATTTTTTTTTAAATCAAAGATTAAGGTTTTAAGATGGTGATAAAACAAAGATTGTGTTCTAAAAAACCGACCAAGAGCATGTCGGGCCGTTGGGTTCCGTAGTAATTCAAAAACAACTGAGCCGATTAGGTTTGACATTGTTTTGTTTTGAAGTATTCTTTAAGCCCATCTCCGAAAATATTGACTTTAGAAAATAAACTTTCTTTTGGGACGCTTATTCTTTTTCAAATACCAATTTAACGATATCCCACACTATAGGATTACAGGAAATAAAAATAATAATACCCTGGTTTACTACTAAGTAGAAGAGGTACCCAAAAAAAATCTACATTTTATTGTAACTCTTTATCGGCTTGATTAATACCAGTACCAAATTGCAAATTTCTAGTACTAACAGCCACTGAGCTATGCTGCGGACAGACAAACGTACAGATGGACAGACGGACACGTCTAAAGTATAAGGGCTTACTAGGGTAACCAAAAATGGGTGTTTGTAGAATAATACAATTTTTTAGATTTGTTAACACTTTTTCGTTTTCTAACTATTGGCGCACGGAATACTTGTATAGTATATGCGTGTGCGAAAACAAAGGCAGCAATTCTGCGATTACGTTACAAAAACAAAAATAACTTACATGCGTACTGTAACCATGAATGTAGGTACCTATAACGGCAAGTTGGATAAGTGAAAACTACGGCATAACTGAAAACTGAAACACAACATCTTCTATATGCAAATTAGGGCTCGGTTAAGAAAAAAGTATATTTCATTTACGAAGAGTTAAACATTTAGATATATTTGAGTGTGTCCGAAAAAAACTACGATTACGTGCATCCAACAGAAAACCGGCCAAGAGCATGTCAGGCCATGTTCATTGCTCAGTAGGGTTCTGTAGTTATTCAAAAACGACTGGGCCGATTATAATAGAAATAAATTTGCTTAAGTATTTTATAGGCTATAAATATTAGATGTCATATATCAAAGAAAAACGACCAAGATCACCTAACGTCCGAGGTGGGGATCGAACCCACGTGCTCAGCTTTCGCTGCTGATGCCTGCACCCCTCAGCCACTCGGTCATAGCTATATAAATTATAAAGATTAGATGTCATATACCAAAGAAAAACGACCAAGATCACCTAACGTATTTTATATGACTAATATTCATGAAGTTTTTCATACTTTTCGAACTCATGTATCAAAATTATTCTATAAGCCTAAAAGTTCATGTTTTTTTTTTCATACTAAGTATATTTATTTTTTATCTGTAGTGGCTATGTATTGACTTAAAAATATATTTATTTTAGGACCCTCATTCTCCAATCAACGATATCCCAACCTATAGGATTTCATAAAAATAAAAAGCCACCCGACTTTTTGTGTAGAGTAGATACGCGAAAAAAATGTTCTATATTTTATTCTACCAATTTTGCGGCGTGATTAATATGTATACCCGTACCTAATTGCAAATATGCAGTACTAACGGCCACTCAGCTACGCTGCGGACAGACATTCGGATAAAACAAAACTATAAGAGTTACTACAGAACCCTAAAAAGGTAGGCAAAAGCTTTTTCTTAGGAATAGAAGTCACTCCTATTCAATATTCCTCACCCGTTTCTTTGCGTCTCATTCCACTACTTATATAAATACAACGAAATTCCAAAGGTTACAAGAGCAGTTATCGGCGACCGGCGACATTGAAGACTTTTAGCTTTTATTTCGAGCCGTGTTTTACAGCGGTCTACCTGTCAGTCGTAAAAAAACCTATAAATTGTAAATCCTCACTCAGTGCTCTTAAATATAAACCTTCGGACGCGTTTATAGCTTGTAATAAACTTAATATCGGCATGAGAGCGTATGGTATAGTGTAATATTAATTTTCAGGGCCTCTCGGGGCACGTTGTTGTAACGAACTGCGAAAAATCGTTTCAGCACTAAATCCATTATTTATTTTCTGTAGATGTCGTATTTAGGATCGCCCACATGGGTACTTAAGAGACTTTGATGGATCGTGTCGTACTAAAATTTGTGAAAAAGGTCATTGTACGCTGCTAGTTTATTGGAGTGTTTGATTCAAAATAATCGAATCATTGATTCAAGACAAGACGAACTGAAACCTTATTAAGACATTATCACAGCATCAACCTATCTCTCTCCACTGCTGGACGTAGGCCTCTCCTAGCTTGGCTCCTCGTGTGCTTGAAAATACGGTATTATATATCATTATGCCTGAAAAAATATTTCCAACATGCTTAAGAATTAAATTTCGAAATTAAAATATTCGCAAATATTGTCCCATGAAAACTTTGATAATTGGAACTAGATAGGAATCTCGCTTAGTATCCCTTTCGATGCTATAGTTGAAAACGTGATTTGATTTAGAAACGGCTGCAGATTTTTAGTGTTTTAACATTAAGGCACTGTTTTAAGATAACCTGAATTAATAGTCTCAGGTATTAACCATTTTCGTTTATCAGGGTACCTATTCTAATTTTAATTAGAAACTCGGCCCTAGTTCGTTACATCCAGAATTGCTTAATTTCAATTCAAAACTAGTAATAGTTATTAATTCAACTGTAGCCATTTCAAATGCTAAGCCCTTTCAATCTTTATTAAATTTGTCTATGACTATATAGATTTAATAATTAAGGGCCTGTTTTAACTATGTGAATTAAAATATGTGAGATAAATGTTAGCTGTCCTATTATTTTATATGCCTGGGGAAAGGAAGATAACAAATTTTATCTGACAGATATATTTGTCCGGGAATTGTTAAGCAGACCGTAAGAGCGAGCTGGTGGTAGGACCTCGTGCAGATAGCTACCACCGTCTTACCCGTTAACCTGCCGCTAAATAGCAGTGTTTGCACTGCTGTGTCTCGGTTTGGGGGTAAGATAGCCGTTGTAATTACTGGCATAGATAGAGGCAATCCATCTAAGTCCTCAGGGTAGGCAGCGCATAGGCGATTTTTTAATCACTATGTCCATGAGCCACATTTCCTTTCCATCAGGTGGGCTGAGAGCTCAGTTGTCTACCTTCCTCACATAAAAAAGTTATAGTTAATTAACAAATCATTTCATGTGTTTGCAGCTAAATTATTAAGTATTACTAATTCTCATTAGCAAAACGGCGGGCTAGGCCACTGCCGCTAACAAAAAATTAGAATCATTTTCCCTAGACCTCAAAATTAAAGTAGTCACATAAATGACATAGTTTGTTCATGAACTTAGCCATATATATCAGAGTTTCTTAAAATTAGCATTTTCGATTTTTTAAGTATTTGCGTTTTTGCCGTTATGGAGTTGAAAGAATAAACTATAAAAAATGTCTTGGTCAGTCAAATGCAAAAATAAGTATCGAAAGAATCCGTTCATAAATATGTTACGACGTTCTTATTACACAGAATTAGAGTGCACTGGGACATATTTTTGAACGTTTTTGTATACCCCTTATTTTGTCTTCGACTTGTCACATTTAAATTTCAAACTTACACATAAATAGGGAAATTTTATTAATAAAAATGTTTGCTTATCCTCTCCTTATAGAATCCTTACATCCCTGGCAACAGCTTACAGGAGTGGTAACAGCAAATATGCAAACATGACCAAGGAAAGACTGAACAAACAGAATTGCACTTTTAATCATGATTCCACCGGCCTGTGGGCAGTACTACAGTCTCTCCAACGGTGCCAAGTCGACTACCACTATATCGAGGTGTTGAAGTATTTGTACGAGAGCGCCACAATGTCAGTCCGACTCCAAGACCGGAGCTCGAAGCCTATTCTGCTGGAGCGGGGCGTTAGGCAGGGAGATGTCATCTCCCCTAAGCTGTTTACCGCTGCACTGGAGGATGTCTTTAAGACTCTGGACTGGAGAAGGCTGGGTATCAACATAAACGGCGAGTACCTCACTCACCTTCGATTCGCTGACGATATAGTAGTCTTGGCTAAGACCTTGGAGGACTTAAGTACTATGCTCGTTGACCTCAGTAAAGCCTCCGAGCGAGTTGGTCTTAGGATGAACATGGATCAGACGAAAATCATGTCAAATTCCCATGTAGCACCAACTCCCGTAATAATCGGAGACTTTACACTCCAAGTTGTAGACGAATATATATACCTAGGATAAACTATCCAGTTAGGTAGGCCCAACTTCGAAAAAGAGGTCAATCGTCGAATCCGACTCGGTTGGGCAGCGTTCGGGAAGCTACGACACATATTTTCGTCCAATATTTCGCAGTATTTGAAGACGAAAGTCTTTGATCAGTGTGTGTTGCCAGTGATGACATACGGTACTGACGTGTAACGTGGCCGCTTACAATGGGCCTCATAAGAAGGCTCAAAGTAACCCAAAGGGCAATGGAGGGGGCTATGCTAGGAGTCTCTCTGCGTGATCGGATTAAAAATGAGACCATCCGCAGCAGAACCAAAGTAACCGAAATAGCACTCCGAATCGCTAAACTGAAGTGGCAGTGGGCGGGGCACATTGCACGTAGGACCGATGGCCGTTGGGGCGGGAAGGTTCTTGAATGGCGGCCACGTACCGGAAGGCGTAGCGTGGGTAGGCCCCCCACAAGGTGGACTGATGACCTGGAGAAGGTCGCAGGAGTCCGCTGGGTGCAAGTGGCGCAGGACCGGTCATTGTGGCAATCATTGGGGGAGGCCTATGTTCAGCAGTGGACGTCTTTCGGCTGATATGATGATTCCACCAGCTAACGAGTTGTTATAAAAAAAAAAAAGTTTTTCTATGGAAAACATTGGTTTAGAACGAAGCAAGACGAAAAGGAAACCAGAATACATCGATCTGTAAAAATATTTTTTCTTGACAGTCTTATTGGAGGGCTTGAAATTATAGACAAAAATGGTTAATTTCATCAAGGAACGGAAATCCAAAACCTCAAATATTTTTAACCATCTTGTTGTATGCGAGATTTTTTTCGCATTCATGTATTAATTTAGTATTTAAACAACTGGTTTGAAAAGTTTGCACAGTTGTGTAAATGAGTCAAAACATAATGTACCTACCCAAAAGAACAAAAGAAGCCGTCCAACACTCTTTTCCAGACATTGCGTTTAACATTTGACGAAAACCGTTGGTTTTGTAAATTGCTATTACCAAATAGCCTAAGGACATTAAATCATTAAAAATAATAAACACATTTTTTTACGTCTCTGAATCAATTCTATTTTTTTTTGCTATCACCCGTTAAACTATTAAACAAAGTGTACTAATTCCGTGTAAACCTTACTTTACGCACGTGTTGAAGATATGTACATATTGTACATGTACCTACACTAGGTACTAAATGACGACCGTATTGAAGCAAAAATGTTTTTGTGATAACTACCAACTGAGCTAAAAACAGAGAGGCTGCCGCTGCCACGATCTCTAATGCGATTCAGTTTAGGACCTACTCTGAATCGCCGCGATGTGTCAGTTCCATAGTATAGCTGTCAAAAACTGACACGCCGAACCTAAACTGAATCGCATTATTCGCATTATATACTCTCCTCACATATATTATCACGACAATGCATTTCTATGATATCACTGGTTCATTAACCTATATTATAAGAGGAAAACTGGGACTACAAGATAAAAGACTTCCATTTATCTATATCTCGGTAACATGCAAAAGGAAGAAAGGCAACATTTTTAAAACGGATATGGAAAAGGGTTTCCGCATTGTTCATCTTTTATATGAATATTCATACCAATAATACTCGTTGAGGTTCGCTATATGAAAGATATTGTTATGAAAAAGGAAATAATGGCAGAAGGGAATAATAGGAAAAATCTCTTTATTTAATAATAACAGGTTCAGTGCATAATCTTTTTCCTTCGGTTTTTCATCGAAACGTCCGCATTCATAATGATGTCACAATGAATTTCAGTATTCATTGCACTGAAGCTAATTGAGATTGAGACAGACAGATGAATTTGGACGATTCCGTGTAAATACGAAAGAAAGAGATTATGCACTGCGCCTGATAGGTAGGTACTAGGGGCGTTTACACTTCATTGTTTACTACGAAATAATTCTTACTACTGTGTGTTCTAGGTGTACTGCTATTTCACCGAAAAATCTTACGGTACGGTAGGTATACTATAAATCTATCTAAAAATTTCATAAGGCACTTAACTGTTAAAATATTATCGAACCGGGTTATTCACTCGGGTTATAATTATAAAAAAGGCACTTAACTGGTTTTTGAAGAAAATGCTGAAAAATAAAAACTTTGTACAAACTAAACAATGAAGTTTTATTTTTACGACGTAATTCGTTATCTTTAACCTGACGTTGAATTTATCCCTCGGGCTTGCTGGCTTTGTTTTTCAATTATCTGAATAAAATACGATCCTCGTTTTATACAAAAAGTACAAGACTTCGATGGCCTCCTTAGCTCAGTCGGTAGTAAATAGTAAACCTACCTGCAAAAAGCTGTAGCTCCTTGGTTCAAATCCTGATTAGGGCATTATCACTGTGTATTTATTACTAACAATTTTGTTCCTCAGTCATGGTTCTCTTCTAATTGTATTTTATGTATATAAATTACAGGGTGAAACATAAATCGTGATCAGTAATACGTTTTTCTAACCCTATAAACAACTAACAATTATGCCCTACAAGTTCAATTGTTAGCAACTGTTAGTATAATAACAAATAAAGGGAAAATTAAATTTTCCAGTACATACTTACCTACTTATTCTTCAATGCAAATTAAAGTCTCGAAAATGGTCTCTGTATCTGTACGCGCGTGGTGTATAATTGCATAACTAAATTGATTTTCAAAATATTTTTTTTTTTCATTGCACATGAAAATATTAATTATACAAGGCAGGTTTTAGTACTTAGTAACGCCCTCTATTAGTAATTGTATGAAACCTTAACGTATTATTTTAGCACCATCTAGAGGACTTTCTTACACTCTCTAGGGATATGAATTTATTTCGATATTAGCGCCATCTATGGAGTTTTAATGTAAATAGTAGGTCAACCTGCAAACTATACGCTGCAGTTTTTAGAGAACGTTGTTAATTCCTAAAATGAAACCAAGATGGCACTACTAATTTTTTGTTTTTATTTGCTAGCAGGTCGACTTGCATCGTAACTAAGTTTTGTCTTTCTGTCAATCTTCTCTGAGTCTGTGCTATTAGTGCAACAAAGACTAATCTGACAACATGCTGAGTGGGGATCCCTTTTAACGTCTAGACTTAGTTACTTGTGTGTTTCATCTACTGTATTTGTGGCGTTAAATAAATGTATTTTCTTTCTTCCTTTCTTTCTAATCTAGTCTTGCGATTAGTTCTGCTTTAGGGCGTCTTGGCTAAGGTACTTGGTTAGCTTCTTGATATTGGCAAAGGACCGGAGACTGTGTACTAGTACTAGCTAAAAAATACTGTCATTCAGTAATTAGTGGCAGTCCGGCCTACTATTCTGACTTCAAAAATAAACTCGTGTATCCAAGCAGTATCAGGATTGGTAATAAAACAACAATATTAATATTTAGTATTAACTATTCATATAATTCAATAGTATCTCTTATATTAAACTATTTCTTCTAACTCTCCACACTCGAGATATTTGGTTTATTAACGACAGTAGTCAGAAGACGAATCAACATGTCAATTACTTTTATAATCAACAATCAAACAAAAATATCAAAAGATTACATTAATTATATGGCGACATGGGTGTTCAAAATCATAATCAATATTCAAAAAATGCTGATTTGTGTGCTATTCAGAAGTGCCACCATACTTAGTTAAACTAATTTTAATGTAAACTCAGAAAATTAATGTTAGCGTGCTCCGTCGGTTAAATTATTTATAACATTAAGAATACTGGTGTATCATTTATAAAAGCAATAATTATACAAAATAATAATCTATACTATTTAGTGGGGAATGTTAACTTTGGTATAAAATATTAATTATAATCAACAAAACATAATCAACTCAAAGACACTCGAAACGAGACTTACGCCTATCAAGCATAAATTAAGAAAATACTGTATCAGAAGTGGTCCAGTTTTCTAAATATGTACAATAACTGGCTAACTTAAAGTACAAAGAACTATAAATTTAATAGAACTAAGTTTAGAAATTAACATTGCACTACGCTTAATATGCAAATACGAATAAACTGGGCTCTATGGCGTTTTCTAAAATTGTTTCTATTTATTATATCTTCAATAAAATGTTACTAGCGCACCATCTTGAATAAATAAGCTTTCTAATAAAGGCTTGAATATCTATTGCAGAGATATTTTGGCAAAGTTAAATCGCACATTCTCAGATCTATGTCATCAGGAATAAAGGATTCACCACATCATATCGATACGCCGCATAAACACAATGAAAGCGTTCATTATGATGACTAAACACGGACAGGATGTACAGTCGACGTCAAAGATTCTTTACGGTTCTGGTGCCATAAATATATTTACACGGCCTTAATATCAAGGCGATAAAGTCTTGTACATATATTTCTGGCACTTTAATCGTAAATATATCGTTGACGTCGACCGTACTTTACTTTCTTTTGGGATCTACTAGATTCTTGATTAATACAGTATTGTATACGATACCAACTACTGAATGGATTATTCTGGAACCCAATAGTTATATAAATCGCTGTGGTCGATCCAAAATTTCAAATGGATTTAGCTTTCATACAATTCCAAAAGACGATGATAAGAGTCGCTATCGTCTAATTCGTCACTAAATAACGAAAATTGGAAGGCATACGCTACAACAGTAAGTATAAATTAATATTCAATTTCTCTATAGAATATTTCGCTAAAACGTGTAAATATACTTTTTGCGCGTAAAGTAATTCGTAAAGAGAATACAATTTGTATTCTATATACCTATGTATAAAATATATACATGTTGAAAAAAGATTAAGGGCACTAATGTAACATACAATTAGGGTACAGGTCATATATATGTATGGAATTTTTTAACATATTTCTTTTTAATACAGTAAGGAAATGCATACATATCAATGAATCTAGTTGTACCTCGCATTGAATGCAAGACTTTTTCTACAATACAACATCAGAAGTGACACAGCATGAATCATAATGCAGAAATTGAACTGATTGTACATATATGCTTAGATATTTAGTTATTATGCTTTTCCTATGTAAAATACAAGTTTTTCTAATGTTTCGATTTGTTAATAAATAATCGTTTAATGAGATTCTTTTGTGTACAAATCAATTACAAGTCTTAAATCCAGAAAGTTTACATTTAACGACCCAGATAAACTACTTTATCACAACATTTACAAAAGCGAAGTTTTCCATGAGAACTTTTCAAACCAGAGACCAAAACCCATACAAAAATGCATGGCTAGACCTCAGCAGTTAGTTCCCATGAGTGCTTTACGTAGATAGTTCTGGTATAACATCATATAAAAGATTAGAATCATATTCTTAAGTCATAGAAATCTTACAATACGTGCTGTATATTATATATCAAACGACATATAGCCATGTTTTAAATACGTATATCTAGAACTATACAAATATCAACAGGGATTGTAGACATTCTGTTATAGTAGGGATTAATGACAAATACCCCCAGAAAATATTAAAAATCCCTATTGTCACTTGTACATGGATAGCAAGAGCGCGGTGGTTGTAACATACTATATATTGCAGCAGAAAACATATTGCACAAGTAAGAAATTAGGTAAATTTATACCTACCTACATTCACATTTAGATCCATGTAAGACTGACAGTTTATTATATCTATTGAGATATAATTCGTCCTAGAGAGCAAGTAGGTATAGAATCTATATTCCTGTATGAAGACAAACATCAACTACACATTGAGTTTAATGAAGCCCAACAAAACATTTAAAACTGCTTTAAACTAATGCTATCCTTCCCGTCTTCATTACAAACTTACTTCTGCGGTTAATAAATTCGAGACACCTCAACTATAACATTAGATTCATACGTATCAGCCGTAAAAGTAAGTTGGTGAGAAAGTGCAAAACAAGTTACAAATTGCAACCGCCTTGTTCCTTATTCCATAAGTGATAGGGTGCATTTCGTTGATTTGATGTGCCTAGGCGGTGGAGTCGTGCGTCGATGGGTTGGGGATGATGGTCGAGCCCTGCTGGTCCCGTAGCCGCCTCAGTTCGCGGGCTGCGGCGTCCAATTTGGCTTGTAGCGTCATCTCTTTCTCGCGTAAGCATTTTATCTCGTTCTGCCAACTCTGAAATAAAAAAATATCGATATATTAGCGTTTTATTACTAGGTACCGATAATGATAAACTGGAAACGGGTATATTATTGAATTTAAAACCTAAATACAGATCAAATAATTGGAGAAAGCATAGAATATTGATACCTTGTATAGATAGGTACCTACTATTTTTGTTGCTACTGCAATAAGGCGATAACTCCACCAACAAGACCGAAGCTCTTAAGTAAAATAAGAGGTAGAAGCAATAATTTAGATTTGGATGAGATTTGTAATCATATTTCCTCGCGATAGTGAGGGGAAAAAGTTGTATTACACTTGGCGGCAAAGTTTGTTCGACTCTCGTGCCTTGAGACCTTCGCGATGCTCAAGATTCCAGTTTTCGTGGCTCAATTTTGGAATCTTTCGCTAGCTCAGGTCTCAATATTGGCACGACAGTTAAACAACAACTTTGCCCCCTTGTATAATAAATAACTATTGTACTTTTCTAAATAAAGCTATTTCTCACGTCCTACGTATGATGCTGCGTTTGACATCTAGCACTCATAAGCACAAAGACCAATTTGAAATATTTGTCAACGTAAATAAAACTTACAATATTCTGCTTCAACAGATCCAGCTTATCATTCTTCAGCTTGCAGACCTCCTGCCTCAGCAGTTCGGCATCAGCTCGCGGGACGGCCGGCGGTTCGCCACGAGGATTCGCGCCCGCCTCCGCTGATGACATGGACTCTAGGCCTGTGTCGCTATCGACGTATACGCCACCTGTGGGGAGATGTGGAATTAGTTGTTGTATCGAGTCATGCTTAGTGTGCAAGCTGAGTGGACGCTCGATCGGGGCGGGTAGCGGGGCGAGCAGCGGAGCGTTCATAAACAAATGCAAACCTATGCAAGTGGCTTGTGTGCACGCTGTTCAAATCCCTTGGACGCACGACGCTCCGCCGCACACTCCCTCTCCTCTCGTCACGAGAGGACGCTCGGTACTCAGGTCAGGTCAAGCGGGCCAAAGACGGGACAACTTACGTGTGTAGGCAAATCTTTAAACTGTGCAGTTGAACTGATGATCTAATCAAAATTTCATTACATTATTTTTAACTGAACAGTTTGTCTGAATAGTTAAAACTGATCGTCTGTGGCCCGCTTAAACACACTTACCCCCTTATTCATAAACGTTTGTTAACTTAACAAGCCGCTAATAATTGTTTGTCCCTGTTGCTCTTATGGACACATTGTTAAGACCGAAAGGGACAAACAATTATTAGCGGTTTATTAAGTTAACAAACGTTTATGAATAAGGAGGTAGTTTGCAAACTGAATGAGAGCTTGAGCGGGGCGGATAGCGGGACATGCGGCGGAGTGTCAATATTAAACAAATGTTGCTGCAAACCCTATCGGGCCTTTGCACGCTCGCCACTCATGCCTTACAGAAAACCGCCGCACTGAACAGCTTTTTAATACAATTGAAGAATTCATTTACATACCTGGGATAACTGGGGGCAAGTTATAGGGATTTGATATCGATTAAAAAGATGTTGATATAATTTTAATGAAAGATGTACTTATTGAACATTCTCGATTACAGTACAGAGGTTCGATGTCATATCTGATATCGGGCCTCTTCAGATAGTAAAAGTATGCAGATGTCATTTTATCAAAATGACTATTTTAATATTGATATTTTAATATTAATTGTATATTTTGAAAACTATTTTAAAATAAACGCGTAACTACCCGTTTAAATTCATTTTTTATTTTAATTGAAGAGTAAGTACCTAATATTTATTTATGCCGAATAACATTTTGATGTTGTCATTCACAGTAATATCGATATATTTTTAGTCGATAAAATATTTTGCTACATCACTTTCGTATAAATGCCCCGAGTTATCCCAGGTATTCATTTAGTTAAAGTCCATTTCAAATGCGAAGGCCCGATTCCACTTGACAAAGTCGTTAGGCGTGTGAAGAATGATATTTTGAGAAATATATATTTCAAAATCAAATACAATCATGTTCTTTCAGTTAAACCTTCATTCACGAAATTTCTAGGATACTTTACGATAGCCATTGGCACTGAGTAGGTACGAGTATATGAAACCTTTGACTTTGGGAGCAAATAGCCTAATTTGCTTATGATATCATGCCACTGAACAGCACATTACTTAACATCAAGAATAACCATCATGGTTTGGAACATGTTGCTACAATTATTTTGAAAATACATAACATAATGAAGCTCTAACACCAATTGTATATATTTTTAATGTCATCCTTTTGCAGAAGAAACGTCTCAATTCAATTTCAATTGCAATTCAAACAATATAGACAAACAGATATCCCAAGGGTAATATTAAGTATCTATTCATGCAGTTTAGTTCCTTACATGAGGACCTAAGTGACAACTAATATTTAAAGCGAACGTAGTAATTTATTTTCATAGATTTACCTCTCTCCTAACTGTTTGTCCCCTTCGGTCTTATCAATATGTCTATGAGACCGAAAGGGATAAATAATACTTATCGGCTTGCTAAGTTAGGAGATTCTTATGAATAAGAAGGTTTATTTCTAACTGTATGAAGTGTACTACAATCATGCTTGTGGACAACAATGACTACTCTACGATGTCTAAACACCATCTACAGGACTAACCTGTCGCACTTTTACCACAACTCAGCCAGTCCTTGTCGTCTAATTGAAGAAAAATTCAATTCAATCACAAAACACGAAAATTTCGAATAATTACTATCGAAAATGTCTAATGATACAATCTTTGCGATGATAAGTTGTAGGTGATTTTGGGATTTGGGCATAGATTTACTTACCCTTATTGCCTGTAAGTTCTAACGTCAGTTGTAGACGCTATTAGCTGAAATGAGGTATTGTGTTCACCTCTTATTCTTTAGTATAGCTCTATCTCTACTGCTTACGTAGAAGTTTACAAGTGTAATTGAGCTCTTAAGGTGGAACACTTTACACATCAAACAAATTGAGGAATATTAAATATCATTATCAATAAAATATTTTTCTCAAACTTGCTACGGAATGTTGATGTTACTTTCTTTAAATTAAACCCGGAAATACTATGTATCCGGTGGCATATGCTAAGATGATATGTAAAGAGATTTCATGTATTTATTTCACACCTAGGACTGCAAACAAACTATCTTTTGTTTTGAAACGTCAAATTGTGACACTATGTCTTGACATTCAGCCACAGAAAAAAAAATAACCTAAAAACTAATGTCTATACCACCAAGTAAAAGGATACCTCAAACAGATTAAAAAAAGAAAAAATTGTTTTTTTTTTAATGTTCTACGATACTGTACTATTGGTTTATTTACAAATCAAATAGTATGATTCCGCGAAATCAGTTAGTTTTATTTCATGGCAAGTTTGAGAAAAGCACTATACAAATCTCGGCGAGAAAAAGGGTTACAGGCCGCGTATTCCTATCTGGCCTCAGTTCCTTCGGCCAGATATATCTACTTGGCCTGTAACCCTTCGTTTCCCGTCCTCTGTAGTAATGAACTATACATGATTTTTATCAAGTTTGTATTATATTAGCGCAAATGACTAGTTACTCGAAAATGTTTTGCAGATTTAAGTGTACAATGAATATGACTTAATAATCAAAAACAGTTTTATGTAGAAAAGCGTCCACCTTAAGTTATCATTTTTATTTCCAAGCAAAATAGACAGAGACAATTAATACCATAAAAAAGTCCAACGCTCTCTTGTCTATGCTCAAATAAAACAAAAAAGAAATCTCAAAAGTACCAGGCGGGCAGAACTCACCAAGAGGATCCAAATCCACGGAGTTCAAGCTAGAGTCGTCGCTGTGGTCGTGCATGGGGGGGCGGGGACCGGCGGCGCGTGACGTCACGTCGGGACTGGACGCGTCCGAGCCGCCGGCTGAGCGGACTGACACGGCACTTGCGGATGATGACGCTACTGACGTTTTGGAACGGCCACTCTGTAAAGAATACACGTCGTGAGTATGACGTGAAAATTCACACCATCATGTTCATTTGTCTGGACAAACTACTGGTAGTGGATTGATATTGTGTTTGTTTGACCTCTCCTATTACCTATTCGTATGGACTCATGGGGAGGTAAATGCACGAAGCGCTGGGCTGAGTTGCCGATCGCAGTAGTGTGTCCACTGTAATGATGCTGCTGCCCAATCAATCTTAATAAATAAATGGTCAGTGACACTTCAATTCTTTTACTCTTTCAACACCATGGGAAGATTTGGAGCGATGACAAGTGTATTCTTACTGGAGCTATTCGAAATAAATCTAGGCATTTGCGTTTTGATCAACATGATAATTGAAAGTATCCTAATGATGTTACGGACACAAGCTATAACATACAGAATTGGTCCAATCCAAACAAATCGCACTAGCTTATTTTTTTTTGATACTACACTTTTTGATGTTAAGAAATATTTAGGTACTTATATCCTAACTAGAAATCGAAAATGTGAAATGCCCTTACATTAGGGGTGGGTGTGTCTTGCATATTGCTCATTTTCTTATTCAGAACATTCTTGCTGCTATCGCCAGAGAGGTTGGTGTCTACGCTCGGTGACCTGTAAAAGACAGAAGTACACTTAATATTATTGGATAACAATAACAGTAATATCATTGGTTAATAGTCTGGAAAGTTTACAACAATATAAAAGCATTCAGGCGGGAATTCAGACTTGCAAAACTTCATAAAGAATTGTCTCTAAATTCAACGACACAGAATAGGATAAGGCGAAAACATATTATAACGTCTTCAGTAGTGAGGCAAAACTAGTATTGATTAATATTACGACTTCAAACATGTTGAAACATAAATGCAGCTGAATTTATAAATTATATCCAACAACATTATGTATTTTAAGTGTCACAAAGAAATCGGTAAAGGTTGGTAAACCAAAATATACGGACGAGCTTTAAATACCTATGTAGATTCTTGTTGTATAACATAATATGTTTAGTATTACATTTTTAAAGTCAGCGTAATACTAAGGTACTCGGAACGGTAAGGTAAAGTCAGAATATGCACCGCTAGCACTGCATTGACAAAAGAATCGAGTCCTGATGTTTATGAACTTGGTGGCTACGATATCTATGACAGCTTTTATACAACGTATGATAGCTTCTATACGCACCTGACTTTTGAAATAAAGGCCTTCTTCACAGTATCAATAAACCTCGTGCTAGGCCCCTCCTGCCGCGGCGTGCCTTCGGGCTGCGGCGACACTGCTCCCGGCTCCATCCTCGCCCCCGTACCAAGGAACTCCACCGTTTTGCTCTTCAATTCATCCGCCAAGTTCTGCAGCAACGATGCCCGCGTCCTCAGCTCAAGTTGGGCAAACTTCTCGGCTTTGTAGCACGCGTTCTCGGCGTTTATTAGCTTGGTAAGGAGGAATTCTTTGAACTCGCGTCCCTTGCGGAAGAACGCCGGCTGGGGGAGAGTCGGCCCGAAAAATGGTACGTCCCCACGAGCGGTGACGGCCACCTTGTACCTGTAAGTAAAACAAGAATTATTCAATACATGCATACAATCGAAATCACAGAACCGATGCATAAGTTTATGTTATGAGAATGCAATGAAAATGGAAAATCGTCAGCATCCGTAGCCTAGTTCGTAGTCACCCTACCTACCAAGCTCGAGGTTCCGGGTTCAAACCCGGCGAGGGCATTTTGTGTATTTATTTATCACAAATATTTGGTTCCTTGGACGTGGCTGTGTATGTATTTAAGTATCTATATGTATTTATCGATTATATAGGTACATATATCTTCGCTCGATATCACAAGCATTAATTGAGCTTACCGTGGGACTAGGTCGATTTGTATTTTAAGTATATTTATATAAAGGCAGAAATTGTTAATGAATTCTGCTAGTCATATTTGGTGGATACCTATACTGTATACTTAGATAAGTATTCGTACTGTATTTTAACGTATCAAATTTCAGAACGTCGAGTGTGTGACACGGATAACAGTGAATAGGAATTTCATCATAAAATATCATGTATTTTATGTATTATATCCCTGTATTCATAGCGAATGCCAAAATACAATTCTCGTCCTTAAAAGCATGCACTTTGCGAACACAATGTAACAAATAACGGAAGACAACCGCTGCTAATTTAGCCTCGAAACACACGCTATTTGAATTCGCTGTAGTCACGGTTTTCATTTAAAAAACCTTCAGATGCTACTTTTCTGCTTATATTTTTGCGTAAAAACTTAAAACAACACTTGAGCTCCGGTAACGAGTTATCTTGCAAAGAGTTTCTTCGTATTTCCTCATAAAATTTCATTCCTCAAATCCGTGCCAAGGCACAATAAAACCTGGAAGCGTTACTAATAAAACACCTAGCAGTATAACTCTTAGTAAAAAGCTTTCTAATTACAACAGAAGATTCGTTTGCATATAAATTACAGAAGAAATTTCCATTCCCCTTTTCCAAGCCATTTTCACGAGTTCTTCATGCAAATAATGTCTCTGTGCGTTGTCGCGACGCAACACAAACTTTATGTTAAACAAGTCACTTGAGAGGCGACAAATGTAACGTAACAAGAACAGAGAAACTTCCAGAAGTGAAATGGAAAAGAGATTGCGTCTAACTCAGAGAATACTTAATGCGAAGCTATTAGAAAATAATAACAACAATGGAGATGAGGATAATTCTTAGGAAAATGTTGATAATTGAATTTTATACAATACAAGCAAAGTTGGATTCATTCAAGCAAACGAAAAATATTCTACCACATATTTAACTTTGCGAGGTTGATACCCGGAAGAAAGTAGCATCTAATTTGAAATGTGAATGAGTAGAACTTTGGATATAAAAGATTACCTATTAAATTTTTATGTGTCTACTATCTATGTTATATATGTTATGTTACCTACATTTTTATAGCTTTTCACCAATCTCTAAGACTTATCACAAAACCTAAAAGCTTACTCGTAAATTCAAAGAGGAATGCAAGTCCATCTACCTTTATAGCTTCTTTATCACACAAAAGAAAATACTTTAATTTTTCAATTTATTTCAAGTTTTTTTTGTCTTTAAGACTTTCTATTAACAATATCTAAGTGTAATAACCGTACCTGGTCTCCCCGCCGGTAGTCTCCACGGGTGTGACGACGATGAAGGCGTGCAGGAAATGGGACGCGATCATGTCTGGCGTGAACGGAGTTGCCTTTTCCTGGAAATCATAATATTCTCATTAATATAAGTACACATTGATTGACGGATCAATTGTGTACCTATTGATATTCGATTGGACACATAGAACAATGCTATCAAACTAGAATAGAATTAATGTTATGGAAGATTCATGGATTTGACCTAAACCCAATATCAGACAAATGCTAAATAGTACCTAACGTTTCGAAAGGCTGATGCTTTCGATATACGAAAGTTGCTCCGAAAAAGACGTTCCTGCAGTGTAACTAACGAGTAGGTATATAAGTATATAATAACAAGCACGTTTTGCAGAATAATGTCGTTCAATCACACGATCTAGCGGTCGGAAAACCCATATCTTTAATTTAATTACTTGTAGTTGTCGGCTCTGATGAAGACACGTCAATCTTAAGGCTAGAAAAAGATATTACACATCGCAGAAATTTTTTTACTGAAATTAATCACTTTGTTAGGGGGCTACTAATGCGAATCAGAATATCGGTCAAAAACTGACAAGCTTATTCAGATCTTGGTCATGGAACTCCCAAGTTCTCTCAATGCGACGTCTAAACCCTGAACCTTAAAGAAAGCTCACCTGAAAAACAATCGCCACAATGTCGTTTCCGACGTGCCTCTTCCTTTGCAACTGTTGCGCGTCTCCCGCCGTGTGTGGTAAGAGGGGTGCTACGTGGAACATGATCTCTCGGTCGAAGAATCTCTCGTAAACCGCCTCGGTGCCAGTGTGGCCGTTCATGATGTCCAGACCACCGCGGTAGCCTGAGGAAGATATAAACTAGATTAAGATACTTTGATCAAAAGATAATTGCAAGACGAGCTCACTTTAGGAAGGCAAATGGTAATGATGGAGAGGAAAACACATTTCTTGTTCAATTTGGAATTATTTGTCACTATGATTACGCTTATTTCGTAATTATTAATTCATGTTGAAACTAAATACTGTTAGCAAAGATAAGGCTCATTAAAACGATGATGGCGTCTGTACTTTTAATCGCATGCAATTATTCACCAAAAAACTTTTATATTCCACTATTACAGGAACCGTGTAATTACACCCATTAGCGAGCTTGGAGTAAAAGTAATCTAACATCTAAATAATTTACCTTTATGGTCTTTCAACTTGATTCTCTGCCCAAGCATTTCTAGAAACTCGTCAAAGGCGGGTGAGGTCTCGTTGTTTCCAAAGAGTTCTTCCTCCGTCGTCTGTCCATACTTCTGGTACAGTACTCCGAACTTGAAGGTCGCCACGAGGACGTGCTCATCATAGGTTGAGATCAGTGACGACGCGTTGAGACACATCACCGCCATGAAATTGTCGACATTTATTTGATCGTTCAGCATCTTGGCCATCTTGAGGGGCGACGGCATCACGGCTGATCCTGTAAACATTAACCGTTATTTACTTCCCTTCTAAAGTTAAAGATTTTCCAGCGGGGGTTTCCTCAACTTCGTCTTTTCGCTTCAACTTCCTTGAGACAATTAAACTTCTAAACAAGGCCACATTTCCAGAAATGGTTATTCATTCGGAATATTATAATTGAAATAGAAACATGACATAAGTATTTCTGTAGCAATATGAAATATTTTGCAAGTTTTTGTCGCGAGTTTTTGCATCGATGCACTCGCGCTATTTGTGGCCGCTTTGACAAGCGACACAGCATCATTTCTGTGTCCCAACTAACGAGTAACCATATAAAATGCTGTACCGCTAGTAAATCGCGACTGCCTATGCTGCTGCAAAAAAAGCATTGTACGATGACTCTTATGGCCGCACATAGTATTTTGAAGGGCTTTCCATCCCACGTTCGCAATTCGGTATTAATTTACAACGGTGACAATTATCTAGAAGGACACTTTTAGCAACAAGCACTTTTAAAGCAATTTACTGTAGACTGTAATAGTTGTAGGTCATCATCATTGTTATTAATCCATACAGGAGACGTCAACTGCTGGACAAAAACCGCTCCAAAGCATCTCCACGACGCACTGTCACTTACCAATAGTTTTCCGCGACCTTATCATCAGTCCATCCCGTCTGAGGCCTTACCAAGTTGCGGCTTCTAGTGCGTGGTCGCCATTTAAGAAACATTTTTTGCATAAGTGGACACGATGGGCATCGCAAGAATCGTATTGGGGTGCTGATAATGTATCCATCGCTTGCTCAACGTGGCGATTAGGACATTTTACTCCTAGTGTGTCCGTAAGCATAGATATATAATAGGAGAAGCTTATGTTCAACAATGGACTGAACTATTGGTATGTACTTACTAGTGGTGGGTATAAGTCCGTGCATTGTCTCTGTGCGTAATCTAAGGAGTATCCTCGTGTGGTCGTGTCCAGCCATATGTTCGTTCTTCAAGGACATCACAACTGGGCCCAGATTTTCGTCTGTGCCGACCAAATTTATGTGCTCCTGTAACAAGAAGATAAGTAGGTAAACATTATGCCCAAATCGCCACTAAATAAAGTAACTCCTGAGTCCTGATTTTTATATGAGTTTCCTACACGAGCTGATCATCCAAATTATGTTGCTATCAGGTACTTATTGCTTTAATTGAGGTACTTTAATAAATAATGCAGCACACAGTTTATTGTCATTCATAAAATTACCTAACGCATGTTCGGCGCCAAAATGAAGGTCGCAACCTCCATTTGATAACATGTATGCAAACAGAAAATATCGGCCTAATTAGGAATGTAAATAACAAAGCTAATATTTGCTGTCAAACGACCGTAAAATGTCCATCAGGCACACCTCAATGTCTATAAAACCGAATATGATAGCAGAACAGCTAGACCATATTTATAACAGCCAAAATGTCTGGACGCCATTCGATTCACTAATGGACTTATTCGCTATTGTAGACTGTCTTTAATGTAGATTTCGCGTTCAAGCAACTTCTAGGACTTGCGTCTAAGCAGGTATGGCGCTGCACAGTAATTTTGTACTTTGTCAAGTCACCTCTCCCTTACGTCAGAGTTTACACTAAAAAGACTCTTAAAAAAATGAATCAGTCAGGTTAGAACAGCAGAAAATAGTGGACGGGCATTTATTATTTCATTAATAAAAAAAATATAACGATTTATAACCAGCTAATTTTAAAAGCTTTATTTTCCTACTTAAGAAAAACATCTCAGTTTCATCAATAAAACTAACTAGTTCATATTTGAACATTAACACAACTGAAATCAATGTTGGCAAAGGCATAACTAAGTATAAGAAGATGATTAAAATAACAGATGACACTTGCTTGTCTAAAATGCTCAGTCTATGTTTAAGTTATCTATACTCGTATTCACTTTATAGGTCAGTCCCATGACGGCACCTATTCCAACAAGTGAAGGTCGATTTAACAATTAGGTATGTAGGTGAAATGACATAAAGCTGACCTACTAGGGTTTCGTTCCATCAAAAAATCTATCATGATCTACTTCTTATTAAGCTGATTAAAAGCGTTGCCATTACGGCATGAATCAGACCGTTTTATGGAGACAATGAGATCATTCACTTGGAGGTAGAAGTTATGACGTCAATTGGTAATGGCTTCGGTGTTCGTTACGGAATCAAACTGATAATGAAAATGTATTTTCACAAGTACTTCACAGTATGTGTCACCTGCTAATAAGCTAAGATCTATAAATATTAGAAAAACAGTATTTAAAAGTAATAGTTTATGGAATATATTGAAACAAATTATTCTTTCTATTCCATTATTTTCTGTAAGATTCTACTCCTCAATCAAGTTATTACTTGTAACACAAATAGGCTAATACATATTAATTTAAACTTTCACGATTATCACTCATATTTGGCAGGCAGACTGCCTGCGACCACGGGTGTAACGTGATACCCGAAACGTCAGGATATAATTAAACGTAATTTTACGCGATTAAGACCCGTTTGTCTTTAAAATATAGGTTAAATATAGCTTATAGAAAATACCAATTTTTTCAATAAACATTTTATAAAGCTTTTTAAATTTTAAAACAAGCTTTTGTGCGTACAGTAAACTTGAACGCACAATAAATAAAAGTTCAACGACAGCCAACTAACTGTTCGCTTTGCTCTGATAACTGAAATCATGAAGGTTTATGGTAATAACGGGTAACGTCAATCAGAAACGCGTTACGGGCTTGTTACGAAATATAGTAACGCGTTGTTTGCTTGTTAAACAGATACATTATGCAACAATTATTGAACGGTGATGATGATTATTTACTTAGCTACAAGTACATAGTGGATCATGATCAATTACTGAAATTAAATATTACCGCATAAAGTGTTACAGCCAAGGCAATGATATCGAGATATCGGCAATACTCAGAAGTAGGCAAAAAAGGGTATTTATGAAACGTAAATATACGTAAACGTAATAAACGTATATGTTGAGTTGTCATAATGATCAATACATCTTAAAATCTTATGTATTGTATCTAGTCGTTAGTGATTCAAAGGACACTACATTCGAAAAATACACTTTATTTTAAAAAGTCTTTAACGATCCTGGTCACGGCACCAAATTGTGTCCTGGCCGAATTTTATTTACTCTACAGCAAGCAAGTCTGAAGCCTTTACAGGCGCCATCAGATATATCGAAGCGGCCGGGGTGCTTGCAAACATCTGAACAGACATCTATTGCCAACGCCTTAGAGTGCATGTTCAGATATTTTTGAGCACCCTGGCCGCTCCAATATATTTGGTGGCAGCTGTACAGTGTGCAATCCGAAGCCAAAGCAAAGCCAGATCCTTAAGAAGCGTACGTGATCGGTATATGCAATGTGTCGCAATCTCTAATAATTGCAGTCCACTTCCTCTAAGTTGGGTGTGCTGCCAGGAAACCATTATTGCACTTAGGAAATGCCTATTGTCAGTGGTGCTGTTAGGTTTAGAACGTTTTATTGCACTTTAGTCATAACTAGCTGTGTAATATTTCCTTAAGAGCCTGTCTCCTTAATAGCCTTTAAAAAACCTAATCTTATAAAATATTAGTGTTCAAAAGGAAGCCTTAGTACAGATAAAATGTATCAATAAAATATTTTAGCGCCTACACTTTTGAAGAATTTATATAGTTGTAGATATATCTATGTACTCAGTTGTTTGCTGACGTTACTATAAAGTCTTACTATAAAGTCTATGAAACGTAAAACGCTCTGTACGATACTTAAAGTGTTTCAGCCCATCACGTAGGATGACGACACAGAAATTGCCTCCCATTACCACTTCAGTCTATTTACGCATTTTAGAATATTCCCTTGCTCGTCCTTTTTCATCTTTGCCACAAAACGGCAAATTGAAAGCTAAAGATGGTAATTGAAGGGACCAGGGGTTAATGCCCCTTTCCGAACTCGCTCACTGATGGATGACGTCATCTGTGATAGAATCTGAGCGATTGAGTGATTTTTTGCAAGTCGGTTAAGTGAAAATTTCTCTATTCATCCTTTCGGCTTCGACGGCAGAGATTGTATTTACGGAACATCTATCTTCATGATGATAGATGGATGCCATTGCTTAGAAATATGTGTCACCCGATAAATTAAATGATGGTAGCATTTATCCAGTTAGTAGCTGATACTTTCCATTTTATGACACATTTACTCTGCACAAGCGCAAATGTGTGAGATTTGTTTTGGTTATCAATTTTATGAGCACCATCATTAATGTTATTATGGTTAGTTTCTTTTTGCATTATTTATGCAGAAAGACTTGTTATAAATAGATAAATAACAACACAATAACAGTATAGAAGGATAATTAAAACTCATAATTTTGCAGATTAGTTTCAAAGTTGTGCTCAAACTTGAATCATTTGACCCAAGCAAACTCTTCAAATAATCGTTATTACTTACGAGCAAAGGCCCGGCGTGGGATAATCCATGATATAATTAATGTTATGTTATTGCCTACAGACTATCAAATTATACTTAACTGGCCCTAAGGGCGATAAAGGTGGTCATATATAAGATAAACTTTCGTCCCCATTTTATGTTGTACCTACTGCAAAGCAATTTGTACGCATACCTATACATAGGTTTTCAATTTATTTTCACATTGTTAAATTATATTCAGAACATTGAAGCAGAACAAAAATCTACATTATGTTCTATTGTCTAATATTTTTACAATTTGAATAGAAATTTCCATGCCGGCCATAAAATCTGTTCGACTTATTTGTTCCAGGGTTCGATTCATTTAGTCGGTCCGGGCACCTAAAGGGGCAATCATTTCTGAGGGCCCATCATTTCTCTGCAACGAATTGTCCTCGATGCTCTCGAACCAATTTCGCGTTATGAAAGAAGGCATTTGCTTATTGCTCCCATCTCTCTTTTGTCAGGCGGGTGCTGCGTCAGAGATTTAATCTGTGCGAATTGAAAAATGAACGTATTTGGTGCAGTGATTGATGTTATTATAATTTCACTTTCAAAGTTATTTGTAGAATGAAGTTGCTTGAAGTGAAATTAATCTTAAGCAATTGTAAAACGCTGTCAATAACCGTGAGGTCGATCTTTGTTCTTTTATTCGCTTGAAGCGATCTTTGAGAGAATAAAATAACGAAAGTTTGACTCAATGATATTGTAATATTTTCACAACAGAACGCAATCTAACGGTAATCCGAGCGTTCCCTTTCAAGGTAACAAATTGACAACGTCCGAAATCCCTTACGTGCCAACCCTAATGTATTTGCACGTCAACCCCCGAGCTATCTCGGCTTAGTGATCAGCTGCATTCATCTAGCCTAACTCTTGTCACCACAATGACCCATCGACCTTTAGGGTTGGCACTGAACGGAACGCTCGTAATATTTTATGTAAATAGATACGAGGTATATTTTCGGTGATGACATTGATAATTTTGGATCTTATCTTTGTGCTCATAAAAGCGATATTTATGAGGATATTATGCCAGGAGCTTGCATATATTTTAACTTATTGGATGGCATCAGCATCAATCTTTCTACATTACTGTGAAAGAGTACGAGTACATTATACTTTGGTTTAATGTAAGTACCGTACATTAGCATATAGTTATCTCACATATAGATAAAATCACAATACGAAAATGTATTTACGCGTTTCCTTATGGTTGGATAACTATAAATTTACATAATATTTGAATGTACATGATAATTGTGAAGTAACAAGGCATAGGTGCTCCACTTACATATCCAAAAATAAAGACTCCATAAGGTTTTATTTAATCATTCAAATATATGCCTATTACATATTTACATAGACATATATAACAGGTATTGTTAAACGTATGATATAAATATATTTTAAAGTCCTTATAAGTCGAGATGCATATGCGATAAAGCGCAGTACCCACGCGAGGTTTCGAATTACTCGATAATGTTCCACCAAAACCGCAAAAGAGTACAAAATTCTCACCACTGACAGCTCTTTAAATTGTAATGCGTCGGAATAAGAGTCACTTTAGAAGTTTTTTTAAGACATAATGCACTTTAGTTGTGAAGTGACAATGACTTAATCGGGCCAATCTACACGAGAAGTTTCAGGCTGCGTGAAGCCCGTTCCGCGTTGGTGGGCACAATTTTTCCCACTGTACATTTTATTTTAATGAGTGTGGTCGGACCCTTACTAGGTGCTTGGCTGCGTATGGTTTAATTGGTGATTTAATTTTTTTTTATTTATCGTTCTCGTACCTCGTTAAAATATGTTAAAGTCACGCTACAAATGATTTTAGTAATGACCAAGCCTGATAAAATAAGTTACAGCTCAAATGTAAATGATTTAGTCGAACGAACATAATATATTTAACTTCTGTAAAGTCTGACTCTCACGGGAGTTTTCTCATTTCAAAAGTACTAGATAAGTATTTGTAAATGTACTAAGATGCCATAAGAATAAGACAAAGCATTTCGTTCTACTCAGATCCATATCTCTGACTATAATTTCATCTGAAGCCATTTAAAATGAAAGCTAATATATTCACACTGCATTACATTGTATTTCTCAGCGAAGTCGGCGTAATGTCAGCCCTACTTATTCCAAACGTCGTCGAAAATTTGCGAACTGACGGCTCACAAAAACCAGTGTATTGATACGCTTGTATTATTCTTATATCTAGAGGCCACGAAATACTGGTTACACCTAGAAAATCGATTCGATATAACTCGCATCGCGATTGAGAATACAACGCTCATAAGGCGGCGGACACACGGGCCTCAGGGGAAATAGAACCGCTCGTGATCTGAAGTAGATATTTCAGTCTGCCTTGCATTATTAATGTGCATGCTGTACAATCAATTTCAATTTTGTGTCTACATTAAAATTATATTCATCCAACAAATAAACGCTATTATTTATTAACAGACTTCTTAAAACAAAGAGGAGCTCAATATGTCTCTCTATATTTGTTAGATTATGCAACGACTATCATTTTAATATTTGATAATATATCGTATAGTCAGACCTTGTACTAAACCTCGCAAATACGTTTCAATCTTTAGATTTTAAGTGTTTTTTTTATTATAGCTGTAAATTTCATCAATCCCACAAAGGGGAATAATTGTTGTAGACTTAGCGTGTTTTTTATGACCCTTGTGGTGTAAAGTAGAAAAGAAACTAATGGGATTGCTTCGTTACGTTCAGTGCGATTTTATTACATATCACAGGTACATTAACCTTAACCATGGTAATAAAGAAAACCACATAAAGCTCAAAATAAACCCATTACCTAATAAGGGAAGGCCATAGGCGCCGCCTTCGCGAGACCATTAAGAGTCGGCATTACTGAATGTTTCATACAGCTCCCTCGTTTGTGTGTTTATATAAAACACATGGCTATAGTATCACTTTGTAAAGGCAAAAGTACACAATAAGGCATGGCAGTTATATCGTTTCGTGCGGATAAAAGTACGCCACAAGCCATAGTGAATAATGTAATCCAAGCTTTATAACGACATCGGTGCTCAACCAACACGTGTGAACTTTCCCATACCCACGACCAACGTCTTACTTTTTCTGCTTTTTTCGTGTCATTCCAAATAGATAATAAATATAATAGCTAGTAAACATGGAACTGTTTTATAAAGATGTGGACGACTTTTGCGATGCTTTAATGAGCAAAGAAAGAATCGCGAATTCTCAAGTGACAACGTTGCATAAACAAAATGTCTCAAATGTTTTGTAATGCAGAAGATACTTAATGTGCATGCACATTTTACGTTGAAGTTCGTGCCGATGCATAATGTTTGTCCGAGGAAGTTGTTACCGCAACCGAGACGCCACACTGTCTGTTAACACTGTCGATAAAGTGCCAACTATTCTATTTTACTTGCATATTGGTTCGTTTTTGCAGAAATGTTAACATTTTCTTTTAATGAAGATGCACGGAAATATAATTTCAATGTTTACTAGCCTTTCCGTGAAGGCACAGTCGCTATCAGAGGCTAAAAAATATGTGAATTTGCACTCTTAACACCATGACACTGCACACATATTTGTGAGCTCTCTACTCTCTCTAGCTGCTGGCTGTTTTAGATGTCGTACTGCAGTACTTAGTGCGTATGTCGATCTTCAAGAAATGGCTTACTTTTTTGTGATGAAATGCGAGAAAAATACAATATATGTATCAGACTTGGTCCTTAAATTGGTTGCGTCAAATGTGCATATGGTCCAACAAGTTCTTTGCAAAAGACTTATAATATTGAATGTAATAAATATTATTCTCAACCATTCACTTAATTGAACCTAGACACACGAACGATAAATCTAGAGCGGTGATATATGGCAAAGGTACTTGCAGACCTTTGACACAAGGCCCCGGCTTATAAGGAAAGTATCGACGTGACAGGTCGCAAGACCTTATAAGGAATACGCACCACTAATTAATATCAATTCATACAGTCAAGACATAGCTATCTTATATAGATAAAAGAATGTTGCAATGCAAGACAGTGCCTAAATTAATCAAATTTCATAGTTCGTAGTATAATAGACATTATAAAATAGAGAAACTATGAAAGTAGAAGATGATTATGACAGTTGGAAGACAGTATCGATGACGAAATAAAAAAATGCAAGTCAAGTCTTGTCTGGGCTTGCTTTGCCTTGGCAAAGGTAATGAAATCGATATTAATGGAACATTTAAATGGTAGTACATCTAAGCAGGTACTAGTAAAAGAACTTAATAAAAACATCTATATCATATTTATGATTTAGATATCAAAAGTAAGATCCCATATAAAACTGAAATCATTATTCAGATGGTTAGGTATTGCATAAAAAAGATGGAATGGCATAAATTACGACTAAAACATAAACTTAGAAGTGAACATAAGTTAGCAACGTCTCTGTAGTATTCAGACGAAATTGAAAACTGAATTTTATATAACTTGCTTCCATTAGTACTACAACAGATGATCAGACGCTGTAATTCTTCGAGTTTTATCACCAATTTGTTTCTTAAAGCGAAGACTGTACTTTGCGCTAGTTAGTCTTAAGTAATTTGTGGTGTAAAAAAAAAAAAAAACAGGAAAGACAAAAGAAAGGATTCAAAGCTTTTATAATGATGATATTAACGCTGTAAATAATTTTAATTTGTACGCAAATCATTCGAAACACCCCACTTTATCTTTCTCGTTCTTAGATTCCGCTGTATGCAGATAACTGTTTCAGTGTTACTGTTACTGCTGAAGTGTCTATATTCTGTATTAATTTGTTTGGCCCTGATATTTCGAGTATGTACTACTGGGAATATACATGTCAGTCTAATAGTGTGACCTATGTCTTGTGATTGTGACATTGACAATGTATAAGTAACATTGACCTATGCGCCAACTTTCAGTGTCCCTTGGGCTCTAAAATAAACTAGACTTTTACACGCACTAATAATTCAGGTTAAATTAACAGACCTATGACAAACATTATTAATAACAGCACAAACGTTTGACGTCTTCTCCATATTTAGATTTCAATTCCATCGCATATTTGTGCACTTAGCGGAATAAGTCTGAATATTTAAAGTTTAGTTAGTTAGTTTTCTTTTTAATGACTGCTCGTAATAATCTTCATTCATGGATAAATCCGATACCTAATCCGCTAATATGGATTTACGGTTTGATTACTTTCGGTTCGTGTAGCAGGCCAACAATTATCACAAAAACAACTAAGACTTGATAATTCTAACTTATTTCCTTTCGCGTAAGCATTACATGGGTTCTTCCGTACCTACTAGTATTACCACATTGTTTCCGTGTGTTTTGCCCCATATTATGAAATACCACATAACGCAATGCCAAAAAAGCTCGCACGAACTTGGCACGTCGGACAGTTGGCAACAGTATGTTTTATTTTGTCCCTGCAGACAGCTTGGCGCGCAAATGTCAAGGCAGATGGTCCGCGTAAAACACTACCAAATTATCTTGAACGTTTAACTTCATTGACTCGCAATCATTACCAGTACCATCGTAACCTGGTTGGTTGCCCGTTTCGTAATGCGCACTCTTTTTGCTCCCTGACCACTCGAAGAAAGTGCGCGTTGTTAGTCACGAAAGCAATTAAATCGTGATTTTCTGTACTCTTGATCCGATGCAATTGCGGCGTTATGTCAAAATTGAACTTTTTCTGAAACGTGATTTGACGCACGATGTTCACTGCTTCACTGTCTGTTTTTTATTAGATCATTCCTCGGCGGTTCAATAGTTATCAGACTTTGCTAATAAGAACTGGAGCTTTGAACTCATGCAAGAAAATAGATGGAAGTAAAATGTGACCGCTGAAGAACCACAGCATACAACTACAGACTTGCTTGCAAAAAAGCACATAGCTAGTAAATAAGGCTTTAATGGAAACAAAACTTAACGTGACTCTTTTGTGTTACAAAGTTAATTACGTACGTTAAGCCCTTAATTACTAAAGGCTCTTTATGTATACGTCGCTTTAGCAACCTGTGGGTCCACTGACTACCAAAACCCAATGACCACCCATCATTGTTCAAAAAATACCTCAGCTTCTGGACTAATCGACATCAATAGATAAATCGCCTGCAGCTGCGCCTGTACTGCAGTACCTACATACAATTGTCGTCCTTATTATGTTATGTCCGCGTCTAGTCGACCGCAGCCTGTTTGCAAACAAGACTCATACGGTCTATTTATTTTATTTTCTTTATTGAAGAAACAGTCTACCCTTCCCTAATGCCAAGTCTTACCTTGCCTAGGAAGAATCGCCTGTAGTACTTCGCGATATCGTCGGTGTCGATGTTATGTCGGCGTCCGGCCTGTCGTGGCGTGCCGGGCTGCGAGCGAGGCTCATGGTCTTCGTCCGGGGTTTCGTCCACACCGTCCACCCAGTACCCTCCATTGGGGGGCTGGACTATCGTTGGTGGGGTTCCTGGAACAAGATTGGTTTATTAATGCCTTGTCTCTCTTGTCTATGGAAAGCAGTGAACACTGTAATAATAGATCCTAATTGTAGGCTTCCTTCTTTGAAAAAAAACTTTAGGAGAACTCGTTAACTTTTTATAAAGAAGGAAGTCTACTTAGTCAGATAATTTAATCTACTGCACAAGCAAAATTACTAATAAAATAAGGTGCATTTTAAAAGATTCTAAGATTTAAAGTTAAAAGTTTGAAGGTCGTATAGATATGCATAGGTACATAGAAGCCCTCCATGCATATTTGAGTTTGACTTTTTAGATTTTTCAAATATTAAGGGTAGTTAGTTGTTTAGTTTCATTTGAATTCGATAACTTGAAAAAATAATGATTACCTATTCTAAACTTCTAAAAGCCCGGTCACCTACAAATCTTAATAAACATATTACCGTACAAGATTTAAGCGTAAACATTAAATTATAGTACTTAGTGAAATATTAAGTACCTAACTAATTTATTGTTCCTACCATGACGATATATGTTCCTCGTTACCTAGTACAAAAACACGAGCAAACATAAATACGCATATTATGTTAAAAGATCTAAACAAGGAAGTCACGACAGCTATTAGTTTTTAGATTTTCACACAATGTAGGCGCGTTAGTCTAAGGAAACAAGTTAATGTTTGAGTTTGTTACTTTTTTTGATGAAGCAAATTGATTTTAACTGCATAGGAAATATCACGAAGAATATATTTATGACAGTCAATCCCAATTACGCAAGTAGGTACTTATTAATTAGTCTAACGTGGCTAAAGCTCACACACGTTTCGTTATTTCAAAGATTTTTAGAACCTTATATTATAAATTATATAACTCTTATACTCTTTAGCAGAAGGTACTTGTATATCGCTTAAAGAGGACCTTGAAACTCAACATAAAAAAAATGTATGTTAACATTGCAGACGACGCAAACAGTGTATTGTCCACAGGATATTTTTACAGGCCTCCCCATAATGGGCAGTCCTACCCATTGTTCGATGTCCACTTTCATAAAGGGGGATGCATAGCCTCTCGTAGCAGTTTCTAAAGCTAAATGTTTGTTATTTTGTACGGAGAAGCTATTGTTCAGCTTAGAGAGGATTATGTATAGGTTGGAACAGAATCGCCTTGCTTAGTATGATGTTATATCATGCAAATTTTACAGAGCTCTTGTAACTTGCAAGCTATACGACTTAAAATTCGTAGTGTGTTTCTTTACGAAAATAAGCATCTTGAATTCGTCCCAATTTAAATATCGCATGTACCTGTTAAGGTAGCATATGTGATAGTCTGGCCAGCGACAATACATGCTTGGCACCTATTCGAATCTGTAGGAATAGTTTCTTTACATATATATTTGTGTACTGTCACTTCACCCAGTTTGTTGCACTCCTTAGATCACCCTTTAGTACATACCGAATTTAGTAACTCAATATGTATTTAAGAATGGATTTCGCATCACAATATAAAATATCTCCACTCCGTCTACAGTTCTGCACTTCAGTCTACCCTTGCGTGATCACTAAGATCTAGACAAACAAACAGTAAGACACTCTCAGACAAAACAAGACAAACATCTGCATTCGTTCCGGGGCATTCTTTAATGCTTAGACATCTCAAAAGGATTGTATTCCTGGGCACGATCTAAGCGGCCCATTTTTAAATTGAATTCCCTGCAGCTCTTTAGTGCACCAAAGTTTACTTTAAAATACAGTTTCAAATCAAATAAGCTCCTGAATGTAAACTACGGTTAAAACAGCCATGCACGCAAGCACTGTCGGGGGTGAGGGCTACCTATTCATAGATCAACACTAGATGCTGTATTATGGTGCGTTGACAAAAAATGTGGGATAAATTAAGATGTTAAGCTAACATGGTCATTTACATTGATAAATAAAGAGTAATGTTAGTTCACCATATATGTGAAACTTTACTAAAAAAATATAATGAAATCATCGATTTCATATCACATAACATGTACAGGTCTTATTGAAAACTATCAGATATCAATGTGACGCTTTGACAGGGCACGACAACACAGTGTTTCTTCTGAATTGCAACACTCTTAATTGTCCCACATCTTACTCCATGTACAAAAATAATCTACGTACACTCCTAAAACTAAATGTTAGTCTTTATAGATAGTAGATTTTTTTTTTCTCTCTCTTGATAATGTCAGACGATTCGAAAGTGCTTATTAATAAGCTTACTTGAATAAAGAATAGTTTGACATTGACTTTGACTTATATAAATGAGTACCAGTCGTGAATGTAGATGCAACTGAAATAAATTAAGTGGTTGCGCTCCCGTACTATATTAGTACTAGAATACTGTCCTATGTATAGAAAGATGTAGTTGTCTCATACGCTCTATCTGAAATTTGAAGTGATCTGTGCTCGAATTCGAGAGCAAAGCCACACCATGATTTCCCAAGATAAGCAACCCTGTTAATTAAATTAATGTTTTAATCAGTTAACTAGCGTCGCAGCTTGGGACTAGTTTTTAAATATCTACTTAAATTAGCATTCACTTTGTCTCTGGCGGTGGCAATGCCGCAGGAGATTTGTTTTCATCATCGACGTTTGTTTCTTTTTGCGGCGAATGAAAATAACTCCAACGCATTGGAGGTATTCTATATTTAGGCACATTAAGTTTGTTCAACTCTAGGATGCCACATCAAACAAATATAATGTAACAATTGAACTATGACTTCTCGGAATGAATTACGATACCGATTTGTCATATCTGCATAATGTAGGTAACTTATGAGTTCAATATCAATATCGCCGCTATACTTATTCAACCTCGTATCTGCAATACTGACTTGATAGAAAAAACGCTCGTATTCAGAGTAAAATAAAGGTTACATTTCCATGAATTCATTTCTGTAGATCCTTGGTTGAGAATTTAAGAATAGCGACGATATTTCTGAGAGTAAATTATTATAGATTTTGATATCTTCCAGTGAATGGACTTGAATAGACGTTGAAAGGATGAGAGAAATGAAGCTCAAATTAGTAAAATTAGGACTTTCATATTAATTAGGCTTTTGTGACAAAGGCAGGTATAGTTATTTCATTATTTCGGCGCTTTGCACTGGACGTCTATTCCATGAATTTTAATTACAACTCATCTTTATTCAAGTAGTGAACATTGCCTAGGAAATTACTCGTTAGTTTTAATAAATAATTTTAAACATTATAATTAGAACGTTCTATCATAGATCAATCTAGAGATTGTGATGGTAATTTCATATTTAAAAAATAAAGCTACATTTGGTTTTTAAAGAATTTATATTTTATTGGTCGGTAGAGAACATAAATGGGATTCTAAACGAATTTTCGTTCTATGCAAAACTTTTTTACGAATCTAACCATAATACAATACGACTTTTGTCCATAGTGTCTACAGTAAGAACCTAAATAATTGCAAGATAGCGAATTGATTCTAAGGTACCTACATAATTATGTCTATCGAGAAATTATCCGTGCTTATTTTAACAAAAAGTACCTACCGAAATTTAAAAATACTTTTCAGACAGCATAGTAACAAAGGCTAGTTTTTAAACTGTAGGCAGGTATCTACAACTTATCTTAAAAAAACTGACTTTGCGTTACTGTCAGCCTTGACTCTAAGATTAGTCATCTTAGTCATCTACCTGTACTAGTATATTTCAATGACATTAAAACTCATGTTTGAACAAGTTTAATTTAACTTTAAAGCTAATATTTTACATTAGCTAAGGATAAAAGGAAAAATCATTCTTCGTGAGATTTTCTGTCTAAGGTTATGTTACTTCAGCTCGAAGTCGGATATTTTAGTCGCCGATGTCAGGTAAGTTCATTCTAGATTTGTAAAACAGTGAGGAAACTGAAACACATACACTTTTATAAAAACGTCGGGTCGAGTTAAGTGAAACCTATGTTTCACTTATGCCGCGGCCACGACATTGGTCTAATCTAAGGCGACCAGCTTAGCGGAAAACCATACGTGCGAGAGGGAGTACCCATATCGGCATCCCGCTCCAACTCATGGATTCCCTCGCCGCTGGTCGCCTTAGACCAATGTCGTGGCCGGGCCTTTAGGTAGCTATTATTACCGACTTGACCTTAGTATTGTAATAATAATTTAATTTACGAGGTGTAAGCTAAAATGTGAAATTTCGACACTGAAAATGAAACGTTAGATAGAAACAACGCTGGAGTGAAAGACGTGTGAAACAAATTATTTTAAATGAACAACTTTACATTTTCTTCATTCGCTCGGACAAAAACTCTCACGAGAATCGCGAAATGAGCACAATATCTCATAACAAGCGTTTTACCACGTTTACTTAGAATTCCATTAGTAGCCAAATGTTGTAGTCAAAATGAGAAAAACGAAAGCCTTACTTACTCTTATAAGACATAAACCCTTTTCAAATTAACTCTACCCGGGTCAAGGCTCCCTTTATGAGTAATGTTTTCAAAGAATTTTAATAAGACACTTCTGGTTATTATTGTGAATTACCAAGTGGACTAATTATAATAATTTAAGCTTTATCATTGAATAAATATTTGAGTGTTGATTTTTTTAAACAATAGCAATTAACCACAGCTGAAAATTCAAATATAAATGAAAATTAAGAAAGATGTAATAATTGCGAGGATTGAACAGAAGGGGATTTAGAATAAAAAGTTTACATAAAACCAGAATCGAAAAATTATTAAACGTAAATCAGAATAATGTGTAAGATTCTTTTTTTTTTACTATTTTCGATATATGTTTTTGTGTTTTTGCCAAAACTTACGGATAGTCTAAGGGTGGATTGCACAAACCACAATTTCAGAACGTAATTTAATCACTACGAAAATGCAACATAAAACTCTGCAATTGTGACACAGAAATGTTAGCGAGTGATTCTGATAGACGAGACGGTTTAATGCAACCCAACATAGTAATGTTTGCTCGACACTCGATACTTGTACACTTACCCCCTTATTCATAAACGTTTGTTACCTTAACAAGCCGCTAATAATTGTTTGTCCCTTTTGCTCTTATGGACACATTGTTAAGACCGAAAGGGACAAACAATTATTAGCGACTTGTTAAGTTAATAAACGTTTATGATTAAGGGGGTTAGTGTACGAGTGGTACGAGTGTCGAGCGGCGCGTCCGGCAAGGCGTGCAGTGTTATTCACTAAGGAAACCGCCTTGCTATCAGCGCTGTGTCAGCGCTGCGGCAGCGTCGAGCCTAAAAATGGTATTCACTAATGCACTTTAAACGACACTAGCGCTCGGCGACGAATGCGGCGCGAGCTGCTATGCTATTCTCTTATTCGACACATTCGACGCTGCGTTCGTCAACGAGCTCGATGTCGAGACAGCCTTGTCTAAAATCCTAGCTGTCTTATTTGACATTAGGAATCGAGGCTGTGAGTGAGGTTGCGGGCGAGTTCGTCGCTGTTTTTCGTTAGAGAATACGAAGTTCATACATTAAACGTCAAACTCTCGACGCAGTGTAGTTCCAGCTCACGCCGCATTCGTCGTCGAGCACTAGTGTCGTTTAAAGTACATTTAGTGAATACCATTTTTAGGCTCGACGCTGCCGCAGCGCTGTCACAGCGCTGACGGCAAGGCGGTTTCCTTAGTGAATAACACTGCTGGAACTACACTGCGTCGAGAGTTACCGCCTACAGTTCGACGACGAGCTGTTCTACGTTAGTGAATACCGTTTTTCGCAGCGCTGCGCTCGACGTTGAAGTGAAGGCTGTCTCGTCGTCGAAATCGTTGATGAACGCAGCATCCAAGGGATTTTAACAGCTACTCAGGCGCAAAAGTTTGCATTTGTTTTCTACTCAGGCTTTAGACTTAGACTTACCAGGCTTAGCGAGTGTGTCCTCAAGCAGCCGTCTACTGGCCTGACACGCGAGGGCGACTTTCCGCTGCGCAGCCGCGGCGCCCGGCGACGCGGGCGCAACCGTGCCGTGCGCGGGCGGCACGCGCGGGTCGGCGTACGGCAACCGGTCGCCGAGTGACACGGTTCGCCGGTTCTCGACTCGGGACACCTGGGGACGAAGAAAATGTAAATCAATATTAGGACATGTACTTTATAATTGACAAATGTTTAGAGCTATATTGATTCTCTGTACATTTAAAAAAACCATTATGGGAATAAGAATTTATTACGAGTATCTCAAAGAATCAAATAAAAAACGAAACACTTTTGACACAGCTTCACGAGGATCTGCATGTGCTCCTGAAGTCAATCCTGAGAACTGTCAGTTCAATAGATTATCTGTCAACAATGTCACTTTTTGACACATAATATACTAAAATGACAAGTGTCAGTATTAACTTCATAGCGGCCGGGCACTGTACTCAATCAACAATTACAAGTGTTTATACAGATACAGTGTTTATAGGGTCGGTATGTATGCGTATGTACATGTATGTGATTTTGGAAAATTAAAGAGAGTCTTTTGAAATAATAGTCATACCGGGAAAGCTCATTAGACGGTCTGTCGACCAGTGTGTCTAAGTAAGATAAATTAATGGCTACAGAAAAAACGAACGAACCACACTTATTGGTAGTTTTTCAAGCCCTTAATCATTCATGGTCTCCTAATATCTTTCATGGACTGTCAGAATAAATGGAGGGGAAATTGGTTTAGGAATACTGACTCGAGAACATCATTGCTTGTTCATTTTTAGAAATCATTTTTGTGTGCATTTTGTTTAGTTTAAGACGCCAGTGGGAATCGCATTGTAGCTATCGAGTGAATAAATCGTAACGTGAGTCGTGAACCTTTCACATTGTTCCAACGTCTCGTTGTGTAGGAAAGGAAGCAATAAGTCTAATCTCAGTACAGTCGGCGACGCCAGCAACCGTGACGGCGCATCGTCCGTTGACCTCAAGCCGTGGGATCCCGTCATTGTTGCTTTTCAATCTAACTGTACCGGGCCATTGAAAACTACCGCGAAACTGCCGCCATACTTCAATCTGTGCTAGAATTGGATACCATTCGATAGCGTTCAAAACGATCGTGAAGCCGCAAGTAAATTGAAATTCGTCGCAGTTTCATTCACGTAATTCGAAAACAAAACAATTTTTATCACTCGGCCCGCAAAATTGTCTCAAATTTTCAAGTCATTTGCCGCATGAGCTATCAAGAAAACAGGTAGCGTAAGCGAACTGAACTCTATAGTCAGTAATGTCAGTATAGTTACGTAACATGAAAGGGGTGCTATATAGACTTCCATAAATCGATAAATTTACCGAGCCCATAAACACTATCAAAAGTTCAAAATTGGAATCCGACGGAAGCATTAGTCGACCCGTTGACAGACGCTGAAGCAAGTGCCGTCGAAAACGCTCAGGCCGTTTTAACTTTGATCAAATTAATCTGATGTTAGAAACATGTTTACCCTCCCACGGAACCGCTGAAATCAAATATCTCGCGTAAACATAAGCCTCGCATTTAGCTTGGGAGTTAATCTAAAAATGTTTTAAAAGCTATACATTTTCATTACTAAGAAACTGGATCGATTGATTCCGGATCGATAAAGTTGAAAGAACTTTTCGACGGTTCAAATAACAATCAATGTGACGGAAAATTTAGTTCAAGGAATGGAATAGGGCAGTGATCGATTTTTGGCAAGTTCATTTTGATTTTAAAAAGTCGTAACGACCAAATGTAACTGTAATAGTTTACGTCTATTTTTCAATGAAATAGTATTCAGCGAACGATGAAAAGTAGCTCGATAGGCTTCAAGCGCGTGTCGCGCATTCAGAACGGAAATATCACATCAATACAAAACGAATGTCCGACAGGGACTAGTTTATCTGCAGCGATAAAAAAAGTTTAAAAGTAAAAATGTGTTCGAATTAACTTTATTATCACTGCAATGCATTAGTTATCGTTAATTGTTTGCTACATAACGCAGAAGCTTGTAAAACATCCATAATTTTGTACATGACAGCTTTGATAATATTTATATTTCCTGAATCTCAGCTACACTAAAATCTAATATATTTTGCTATAATCTACATCAAAAGGATATTCAAAGTTAGGCTTTTAATTTAGCATGCCTGACAAATGAAAATCACGAGATGAATAAATTTGTGACTAACGAATGTAGCAGAATTAGAATCACATACACGTTTCGCAAAATTTATTCATTTCAAATTCGCTCGTGTGTAAGAAGTTATCTACAAAATGTAATAATCTTTTATTTTAACATATCGCTAGCTTAATGTTTATCATTATACTTAATGCTAACTCATATAAATGACTCGCATTTCAATACTTAAATTCAGCTTGTATAATATTAATTTATCTAAACATCAGCATTTCAAAATCAACGATGACCCAATAGGGGTTGTGTAAAACTGATTACTTAAATCACTACAACTACAAATATCCTGTAAACTAGGACTTTTAAACACCTATCGAGTGTCAGTTATTTGTCCGGCTTCGGTACCTAATACTTGTGTTGTGCGTAGAATTAATCTGATTCCACTACTTACTTCTTGTTGAAATAAAGAAAACAAACAATATTGTTTCTGCGCGCCTCAGTAAAAACGAATAGACACCGTCATTAGAAACAGCAAGTAATGTTTAAAACCTTTGTATTCCAAATGTTTTAAACATTTATTTGGAGTTATCAAATTCCTGTCTTATTTAAATAATTGTGACCGTGTCGTTATCCCAAACCATTTTGATACAATAATGCTAAAATGTAGACACTTTATTGAATAGTTTGTTTACATTTTTGGCGATGACATTGGTCATAGTCTAATAGTGGTACTTAGTTTAATAAGATAAGATAAGATATACCTATGTATTAGCAATAACAAAACCAATAAATCTGGGTTTCATTAACATTCCAAGGTTCCATGTAAACAGTGAATTGCCCTTGATGGTCTTCACTCAGCGCATGATGTCCCGCAGTGGGTCCCGCGAGTAGAACTCACTACATGATATTTATGATGAATTGATAATTGGCTATAGTACTATATATAGCTACAAGCGCTTTCAGCCCTTGGTTAAAAATAATAACATTGTAAATAGTAATGAAGCTTACACTGGCAACAGACGGTACTTTACACACAAAGTCTCATATTTGTCCGCCGAAACGGAAAATAATCCCCTAATTAGTTACTCTTAGACATTCTAATTAAAGCATAAAACCCCCCATATTTTTGTAACAGAAAACACAAGCAATCGAATCGATCCGTCAAACTCCGCTTCTATAAATACACTCCCGAAAACACGCCTCTCGCATTAACGACTCATCAAGACACCACAAGTTTTAATGGCTGTACAGTTTACATCAGATATATCTAAGCGGTCACGGTGATCAAAAATATCTGACCATGCACTCTAACGACATGGCAATAGAGGTTTATTCAGTTGTTTGTGAGCAGCATGGCCGGTCATATATATCTGGCGACGGTACTACATGAAATTATTTGGTATGTTTTGTCAATTTTGTCCTCATTAAAATAAGACTGACCGGATCAATAGCAGCCTTCGTAAATTCATAACGCACGTCAAAAACTAGGTATTGACGTCAAAGTTGAAGTGAACGCTCGCTATTTCACCTTTCAAGCGTTTTCACTTCACCTTTTCACATGTTTGCGGAAAGGAAACGTTTATCGAGTGAAAACTTCAATTTGCAATTAGGTGAAATTAGCGCCAGGCGAGTTTACTAATAGGACGGGGTAAACTTTTAATTTCGGTTTTGCTCTACAGTATACACGAAACGTAAAGTTTTGCAATATCCAATTCAGATAATAATTGCATATTACGTTTACAAAGAGTACATGTTAAAAGGTTCAATTTTTAAATTAAGTGCGTTGGAATACTATGGCCAAGTTGAGCCAGTACTTAGGTATAACTTTTTTTTTAATAAAACGGTTGATGAAAGGCAGGCAGTTAAACGTGTATTATACCTGATAGCGGCGATCGTATTGTTTTTGTTTCACATTGGTTGCATATCAATACCAAAGCCAAAATTACGTTTAAAAATGTAGCTTCAAGAATAATAATTTAATATTGGTTAACCAGTATTTACCGCAACCGCAGTTTTAAATTGTTATGTGTGGTGTGATCACATTCGCTAGGTATCTAGTTGCTAATATAATAAAGTAACTATGCTTCGATCGCTATACGCTTATACAATCGAGTTCTAATAGTATCCCATTTAGAACAATGTTCTATGTCGTCTCTAATGCACATGGATGCACAACACGAGAATTTCAGGAAATGTATATTTGGCCCAACGGATATCTATTCTGAGTTTATTATTACAATGTAACATTACTAACACAAAGCAACGGGCCATTTTCAAATAAATATTGGAAACTGAATGGTCACATCAAAGAGAAATTACGTTAGCGGATGAATGGTTTTCAAATTTATTGAGTCCATTCAAAAAGTATTTATTTTTAGCTTTGATAAACAAAATTTGATTTCGGAATTGTGAAAAATTTATCAAGTTTGTATTGAACTTGGTGCTTCTCTGATATTAAATTATAGAAATAATCGTTGCGATACAAATCTCATTTGACCAAATGTTTGACAAGTATTATGCTATATGGAGGGAAATTATAGAAATACTTGAGGCCATTCGACTCTCATTTGGCCAAATGTTTGGCAAGCAATCGGATGCAATGTGGAGGGGAGTAAAACGTGGCTGCACCGGTGATTAGTTTGTGATGGAAAGTAAATTGCATCGATGTGCTCCGCAGCGGTCGCGTTGCACTATCGCAAGCGATATTTTAACTATGTTAGCGTATTTTCAAACTGAAATTCGAATATTGTAAGTACCACACTTTTAAAAATACTACGATTGCAGTTGTGTTTCCTGTTGACAGAGGGAATTATAAAAATACTTAAATGGCGTAATTTAAAACTAAATTGTATTCTTTTTATAACACTGTTCGATGTCAATTTAATATTCCTTGTCTTCGTTTTTAGGGTTACCCCCCCCCCCCCTCCCTCTAATCTAACTTTTGATCCATAGGTCCAAAAAAAATGAAAAAATCATGAATACTGGGCTTATAGAATATTTTAAAATAAAACTATGTCGAACATAATCGGCCCAGCCGTTTTTGAATAACTACGGAACCCTACACTGATGTGGCCGGACATGCTCTTGGCCGGTTTTTATACGAATGATAATGCGAATTGCGAAAGATATTGGAGGTTTAATAGTCTTTAACATCTATTACGGTAATTCCATTCAGCTGCGTACGTAGTGCCTACACTTAGCCCTGAAAACTGTATTGTAATAGCATTATCTGCTTACGAACAATATGGGATAAGAGATAAGTTTTATCTATAAGTACAATCGCAAAGACGCGTACATCTACATACACGTTTAAGCCTCGGAAAGCTACGCAACATTATCAACAAACAACAACCTCGGTGTTTTGAGTAATTTAACGATGATTTATATTATTTAAGTAGGTACTTCTAACAAAATACTACGACATATACAAAAAACATATTGTTGAATTGAAAGCTAGGAGTCCATTCCTCGAGGGGTATTAAAGTAGATGAATCTCAAAGAGTATAGGAATAGGACAACACACCTACGATAGGCTACTAACAGGTAACGGTTAGAATTGTCACAGATGTTGGACTTAACCGGTTAGCCCCGTGTTAGTTAGTTAACTCAAGAGACTAAGTGGGGTTAATTTTAGTCTAGCATGCAATCAAACGAAAGATGTATAAATATTTATGTCACGCTAAGCGACAAACTAGCAAATACTATTCAAAATTCAACAAATGAATGCCACAACTGACAAATGGCATGGCAACAAACCCAAAAAGGTCGCGACTAATTCACAAACTCCGAAAGCGGTTAAAATATAAGGGACTACGCCTAAACCAATATAGAGAATAGCATTTAATAAACTCGTCAAGCTTTCAAAAGACATGCAAATGAAGTCGGGAAGCATTCAAACGAAAAACAAAGGTCGCTTTCATCTGTCATCGGTTGGCGTAAACCTTTTGGTTTTGAATGTCCTGAAACTAGGTGAGTTGACGGCAGGGCATTATTAGCATAAGGTACACGGGGGACGACGTTTACTGGTTGCTGATAGTGTCACTCGCTTGTACGCCACGTGACCCTGTTTTCAAAAGTATGGTATTGTTATTGTTGAGAATAACGCATCATTCTCAGTTCTTGTCCAAAATATTGCTACTCAAATTCCATAGACATTCTCCCATTCATCGTCTCCAAACTTAACAAAGTATGTATTATTTGTCCCTTACAATCTCATTGACATATTGATATGACCGGAAAGGGACAAACAATACTTAGCGGCTTGCTAAGTTAGGAGACATTTATGAATAAGGGGGTTTGTCCATAGACAATACTAAAGTACGATACCTTGTGGTATTTAGCAAGTTTATATGACTTAATAGAGGTTGAACGATATTACCAATAAGATTATTTTAAGCGGTGGGATGGAGTAGAGGGGGTAATAATTAGGTATGCATAATTTCCACCTACCACATCCCCCCTTTTCACCATTCTATGTTACTTAGCAGTGTCTAGTTTGAAATGATAGACATTTATTTTATTTCTTAACAAAAGCTGGCTGAAAAAGCAGTTGAAGGTACGGCTCAGAATGATCATTTGCTTATCTTCAAATTAAGATTATCTTAACGTTTTGTTGGGGAAACATTTATAATCCCGCTATACATTGTATACAAAATTAATTCTACGACAATCGACGTTTATAATACACAATACAGCATGTAAGTAAATTTACCTACTGCTTTCCAACTAAAACAACACAATAGACTTTTTGTGATTATACAATTTATAAATAATATCGAACTTCCTCGCACAACGCATCAGTATTGCAATACAGCGAGGAAATGCCGCCAGCATCCTCGGTACAATCCCACAAGGGCCAATCTTAGATATAGGTTAGGTTAAGTAGAAGTTAGATTTAATCTATGTATGTACGTAAATTGTAGTTTTAGTCGTAATAACTAATAAGACTATCAACTCGTTTGAATTGGAAATTGTGTCGAGTTATATTCTCCTACCTAATTATCTAACGAAAATTTACTTCAGATTGGTACACATAAATGTTTTATTATATATGATCCGTATTTCTTGATCGTTGGTAAATACATTCCGTCGTCGTATTTGATTACAATTTCCAAAGGTGTTGTAAATACGAACTCGCGCCTTTGCTAGATCCCGCCGTGATTGCGTTTATCGGAGCGTTAAATGAGCGTTGCAACCTTAATCAGCTTGCTCTCTTTTTTAAATTCCTATCCAGCTTCACTGTTTATCACATAAATCTACTTTATTTACAGTGAAACACCAAGTTTGCAAACTGACTGGACGCTCGAACGGGGCGTGCAGCATGGCGTTTACTGGGGCGTCCAGCTCAAACAAATGCAAACGTATGGCCTGAGTGCACGTCGTCCAAATTCCTTGGACGCTCGAGGCAACGCTGCACGCTGGACGCTCAGCACTCAGGCGTTAGTTTGCAAACTGAGTGGACACTCTAGCGGGGCAGGCAGTGAAACGTACGGCGGGGTGTACTTGTTAAACAAATGCAAACGTAGGCGCAATTGCGCGTGGCCTGAGTGCACGTCGTCCAAATCCCTTGGACGCTCGAGGCAGCGAGGCACGCTGGACGCTCAGGACTCAGGCGTCAGTTTGCAAACTGAGTGGACACTCGAGCGGTGCAGACAGCGAAACGTACGGCGTATGTATACGAGTGGTCTGAGTGCACGCGATTCAAATCCCTTGCATAGACGCTAGACGCGTCGCCGCCGCCCGCCCCGCCGGACGCACTGATCGACGCTCGGCACTCAGTCCTTACACTTACACTACACTTATTACACTGAGAATTTTAAATATCTTCCACGTAGCCTATTGTTTCAACATTTACCAGATCATAAATCAAGTTTCAAAATACTTGATCTGTACAAATATTGTAGTGCGTTTTATCTCGGTGTGTTATTATTAACATCATTGTTTACAAACCAGGCTAATTAGTAGTTAGTAGGAAATTGGCTATTGTTCGGTGCCGACGTGAAAATATGTTCTATTCTCTAAGCTGAAGCCACTCCTCTTAAAGATGGTATCGAAATATTCAATGTTGATACACGTGTTGGTACCACTGGTATACATACAGTCAACATACTACATATAATCAAGGGAGGTAAAACTGTACGTAATGTAATGAATTTACATGCAAATAATATACATTCTCGCTGCTCCTGAATGTACTTAATCGGTATAGTGCTGTATTTAATAAAACTGAGTGGAAAACAAGGCCAAGTTGAAGTTAAAAACGACACTGAAATTGAAGGGAGCACGCAAGCGGATGCATGAAATATCGTCTATTTACGAACTGGTTTTTAATTAATGCCAAATATATTAACGCAACGTTTTATTAACTGAAATAATAACAATAAAATTTCTTTTGAAATTATGCGCCAACTTTATATTTATTGATATTTTTCTGGTTTGTATGTTTATGTACCTACTCATATACCTATTTATAAACCGGGTAGGTAGAATAACTTATCTTGACTCATCGGTTAACTTATAATGTAATAAATCACAATGAACCAATATTATAAACAGTAACCCTGACGGAGAAGTATCTAAAGACAATGCAAATGGGTGAATCAACTTTTTTCTGTTTGTTATTGCCATGGTTACGGTCGCCTGAGTCACGCTGGTTTTTTGCAAAATTATGCTACTGAAAGTAGGCAAACATGCAAGTAGTGCATGTCTGTAGGTGGCCCATTATTGAAAGGGCTTATTAACACCAGAAAAATGTTTGCATAGTTTAAGTAGCATAATTTTGCATGAAACCAGCGTGACTCAGGATACCGTAGCCATAGCAATAACAGATAGAAAAAAGTTGATTCACCTAAATGCAATAGTTGTAACTAGTTGTCATGTACAACATCACAAAAACCCTGTACAATATTACCAGGGTTTCAGAAAAGCAGAAAGATCTTTGTAAATGAGATAATATCACTTCTGTCACTTGCTATGCGCCCACGCGTCCCGCCGGGCGCCACCTAATTAACGACTTCCTAGGAATGTAGTAATGCACACAAGATTTCGATATAAATTCAGGTTGAACAAAATTAGTACTTAGAATGTAATATCTTTACATATACGATAGTGAATGTTTACTTTGATAACAAAGACATATACGTTTATCCACATTTCAAAGACTTTTATATTATAATTTCTACTAACAGACTTAAGTTCATTAATAATGTAACTAATCTAACCTAACCTAACAAAGCAAAATACGTACATCTTTTTTATATTTCAAAGGATAGAAGTATAGGTATGTATTTCATCGTATGTAGGTATGCCAATTTTATACATATGATATACTTTATTAATCAAAATACAAATCAGACAAATATACGAGTAAAATAGTATATAAATTCTTCATCACCTTATAACACAAATTTATTTGCTTAGTTATAGGTTTCTATAATTTTTTTACAATCATTAAATCTTTCCACAATTGAAACAGAATCGTTGTGCATGATGGTTCTACTAATATTATAATACAATATTGGTCAGTGGTTGTCAAAGTCCTGCTAATGAAAATTCCCATGAAAAAGGTCTTTAACAGTCGGTTGTGTAACAACAAATGCGTTCGTATTACGCACTTGCGTCAGTTTATCCTTAGCGCAATGTACCGTGTGATCTTCTTTGTTTGTTTGTTTTCTACGAACTTTGAATGCTACAGTAAACGCTTACGAAACTTCCAAAACAAAGGGAACATATGGCTATCACGGGGTTTCAGCAACGCAATCAAATATTAAGCGGCGGCCCTCGTGCTTTGTGACTTTGAAACTGGAGGTTGTGGATTGAATTGCCAACCCACGAAAATGAATTTAGAATTTTAAAGGTAAACGTGGTACGAAAACAAAAATTTGTGGATAGGATTTGTCAAAATTGCCGAGGCACCCGTATGAGTATAAAACTCCTTTTCTTCGAATGCAGAGGTGATAATGGTAATTAAACATTTCCTCGATCTTTGTCGTAATACTCATAATGACGTGAACAGTTGAACACACATTATCATATAGGTAATTACTTGGTACATTCAAATACATCATCGTCTTAAGAAAAGCACATTCCTTTTACATATCATTAGGTACGTCTCAAGCGTTTTCAAACCGCAGAGTCGAACTTAATACCTTCTCGCCAAAAATATATTGCTACTAATATACCTACACAAGTAGATAGTCTAAACGTGGAATGTTTTACAAGCTACTAGACTTCATATTACAGTAATGCTGCCAAGATACTGGATCGTTCTGGTGGGATTATTAATTCATAACGTAGACGGCAACCCCCAGCAAGAACTTCGATATAATATTGCGTGTCTCTATAATATTAGATATACTCGTATTATTAGATGCATTTAGGAGGACATTGACAGGATATACCGAGTAATATTAAATGGGTGCTTATTATTTTTTGTTATCTGTGCGAGTAGTGTTTTCTAATATTCGTATGTATTGGACAAGTATTATTTAAAACGTTTTATGGAGAGGAGCTGCTTGGGGGAAGAACTGGACCATCTACAAAAAAATCTACGAATTAAATTAGTGATTTCGGGTGTCCAGTAGCAGTACCTATTACTATTAAAGTACCTATGTACAACTCCGTAACATTATATGTTGGGATTGTGAAATATTGACCTATTACACTTAAATGCGTACGTTGCAGCTCATAAGTAAAATTCTCTATGTAGTGAAACTTCATTCAATAGTGTTATTAAACGTTAATTTAAAATTCAAATTACGATTCTTTCTTTCGTTTGAGCCGGTATATTTCCCGGTGAAAATAACAAAGCTCGGATGCGGCCTCTTTATTTGTTTTATGCACTATTTTGTAACAAGTGCAATTTCTTGTCCAGATTACGGGTAAGCACATGTTACGGCTTGATTAGCTCGTGCCAACAAAGGCGCATCAACCTCATTATCATTATGTGGTGAATGGAGCAACACATGTTTGCTCTCAGTGCTTATTATTTCCTAATTACTACATTACTACGCTTTGTGGCACATTGTACGCGGACGCGGCCGAATTTGACGCATCATTTCTTACGTGCCTCTACTTTCTCTGCATTGTTTCAATTCGCTTATGAGGATACCTCTATCTAGTATTATGCTATCTATAGACTTTAAAGTAGGTATGAAAATATTAAAATGCGTAATAATATCATCATCATCATCATCCTGTCAGCCAAAAGACGTCCACTGCTGAACATAGAAAATGCCTTCCTCAAAAATTGCCACAATGACCGGTCCTGTGCCAATGCTGCGGTGATGAATGCGAGTAATAATATGACAAACTTTATTTATAGTTTTCTTCGCCTGAAAAATCATTCTACAAGTTAAATGTCGTGTTTGTACTCCTTGTATACTCCTTGTAACTACTCATCTCCTTGTAAACCTAAAATAATATAGACTTGGAAAGATAAATAGGAACATATTTCGATAAGAATCTGCATTTCTTATATTCTCAGCACATGCTCCCATTATCCTCTTTATCACGATATGCACATTTGTTGCATAAGACTGCAAAACAAAACGGTGTTGCAACTGCGCCCTGCATTCAAGCGGTATCAATGTGAGCATGAGCGCATCTGCCTTGTAGGCCTTGCATTTCGTTTGCATAATGTGCATGAAAGTTGTAAGACTCACGTGTTAGCTGTATTCAATTATTGTGAAAGCTGCTAGCTAAATATGTAACAAGAGTAAGCTGAAAGTAGAAAATATAATATTATGTATTAAACTAAATCGGGATTGAATCGTGCACAAAAAAATCTATACACGAAATAATATAACAAGAACGCGATAGTAGAAGAAAACAATACATGATCTAAAACCTCAGGAAACAGGTTTTGAAAAATAACTTTCAATGTCTATCGATAAATAGAGATAAAGCAAAAAGGATACATTAAGAAGCAAAAGGATAAATGAAAATGCTCAATTGTATTCCCAACACAATATGAATAGGTACATAACAGAGGTATGTCTAATAGAAAGGCAATGGATATTACACAAACATGTAACGCAATGTTTGTAATTTAACGCGTAATAGCTCAACGCTAAAAGAATTTAAGAGATCTCATCTACTGGGCCAACAATGTGTGTCACATAACTGTATCTGTCGTGGACAACCTGTTATTGTGACTCTTTCTGTTACAAGCATATTGTATACAAATTATGTTAATCGTGTTATGCTTAATGCATTAATCTTCATACTAAACGTCAATTTACATCAAAATCCGATTAGGTTCTTTAGAGTAAATATCACGATGAATGAAATCTACAACTACATCACCTATACTTCTTTCCTACCACGTTAAACTGGCATCAGTCATCATACATAGACTTTCCTACATTCGTAATGGTATTTACGAAGAGCACGGCGCATGCGAAATTAGTACCGCTGCATTTTTGTGCAGTACAATGATGCAATCCCAGAGCTTTGTGCAAAGCACCCTCATTCACGGTTGTGAACTTTTTGAATAAAGCCAGATTCGCCCATAGACGTGTCTGGAAAGTGGTTCATTGCATGACGTTGGAATTTCGGAACTAATTATAAGCAAACACGCGGAATAATGATGGAAAAAATCCCGTACATTTTCCCCGCAAGTCAGTTCTGCAGAGATTTCAAAAGGATGTATGCTTTATACAGGGCAATACAAAACAAGTAGGCAATTGCGAAGCCTTTACAGAATTTTGAATTTCATAATTGTGTCTTCTGGAAAATTCCGCAATTGCATCATAACCTAATTTCATTCGTAACTGTTATACCCTTTCAGTAACAGTATTTTGCTGTTTTGTAGATATTTGCTACACTTTACTTTAGAACCGTATTATGAAGCGATCCAATTTCCAATATAGAAATGGAAAATATGGGGATCTGGTAAAACAAAAGCGTGGCAATCACATCACTCAACATCAATCTGCCGTTGAAATCGTTGAAATCCAATCTAAACTAACAAACTAAATCAAAAACCGACGTTGTCTATAAAATTAATAGCTCACTCGATAGACTAGTACGAGTAGTAAAACTTCATTGACTCAATTGTTGTGTTCGAGGACCCAGTTTCTAATTTCTATATTTATTGTAGAATGAAATAAAGCTGATGGAAAAGAGAAATTCCAAAGACAATAGGAGACAACATTAGCGTTAAGTATTTTAAATACCATCGCGTGCTTTCTCTCTTAGCAAGTCGGATGTCTATTGAAAATGTCGCTGTCTGTTTTACTTAAACGAAACGAGTGAATATTTACAATTTTAGAAAATCTTGCAATAGTCCTCAAATGTTCTTAAATCCTTGCTTACGAATTTGCAACTTTCGAGTAAATCCATTAGAAAGTCGACTGTATGACAAAATAAATTAATAATTGCAACAAACACAGTTTCATGAAAAATGTAACGCTGCGTAATTTCTTGATCATGTGTTCGCATGTTTTGTTAAAGCCGCTTAAGTAGCAAAACATGTATATTTAATTTATTTACTTTGTCGCGCATTAAACACGCGTTATACTGCCTGTGTAATACTGTCGATTTGTCAAAATTCTCCACAATTGCACGCTTTTACGCGCTGCATTTTCTCACTCACAAATAAAAAACGTCGTATCTCACACAGGTGCGTAGTTACATCGGACATTCGGCTAGTGAGGCTCTGATTTCTGCCTCGGAATCGACCATACAAATTGGCTTTGAGTGCCAGAGGCGTTTGCGTGAGAAACAAATGCTTTTCACAGTAGTATGGAATCGCCGTTCGCTCACCTCATTTACATTTCAAATTTCTAAACCCTAATAGGCTGAATTGTTCCCATGGTTTTTGTTGCTTTTATAACCATAATTTACCATAATATGTTATTTAATATGGTGCAATTATTATGAGAGGCAGGTTAATTGAACAGAACCTTATTTATTGCGTAACTTCAGTTTTTGCGCCGCAAAACTAGTCACAATGGTATCTTGTTACACTTATGGGCTACATATCATAAATAGAATGCAATAAAAAAAACTTACATATAAGTATCTATGCTGTAAAAAAAACTGTAGCTAGTATTAAATACTTAACCTCCTGAGGCCTGGTGACGTCACTTACTTCAACCGAATTTTAACTTTGACACTATATCTATAAAGTCAAAATGTTATGTAATATATATATATGACTCAGGGCCTCACGAGGTTAAAGCATAAATATTGAATTGTATAAATCTAAAATGCATATCGAGTATGTCTCTTCATTTGTATGAACTTCATTGTATGAATCGCATCTCGATCAGACAGCTCACAGGGATCTGGTCTGTAAGCCAGGCGAGATAATGACGAAGATTGCGTGTACCGAGTGGAAATAATTCTGCTTTGCTCGGGGCAAGTAAGTATTGGGATCGGATTGCTGACTACGCCAAATTATAACCTGGAAAGTGAAACCTACGCCTACATCATCTAATTCAAAAGTCGCTTGTAATGTCACTGTCAATATACTGACATATAATCCTTGAATTTATCCCGGCTGATATGCTATGCCAGTGGCTATGCTACATCACTGTGAAGAGTCCGAGGTTCACTTGGTAACCTAATCTCAAGAACTGGTGGTCAATAGCGCTGTTTAATCTGCCAAGTTCCAATTTCCTCACAATGATTCGTTCACAAAACATAGATAAATATCAAACGACATTTCAGACACAAATATGGAGAAACTCAATAGAACGAGCCAAGTTTAAAATAATTTAAATCTCAAGTCATACTTAGATTACTTAGTCCCACTTGCACAATCTGGGTTTCACCAACTAACACGAGGATTTTGATTTTGACTCTTCTCGCCGTTTAACCTCATTTGTCAGTTTAGTAACCAAAGCCGAGATTGTGCAAGAGGACCTTAGTAAAATTATTATTTATCTAGACTAAAGGGCTATTATCTACAAATGCAATTCAGTTTTGGACCTAACCTAAATCGCAATGACTCAGTTTCATAAAAAACTTACAAGCAGAACCTAAACTGAATCCCAATAAGAGATCATGATAGCCCCCAGGACTGGTATTTCAATATCGGTTACGAGGTTTTGATCCGCATTAGCACAGATTGCGTGTAGGTACGAGTATATCCAGGTCGTGGGATTGGATCTTGGAGACACACGGGCCGCGAGAGCTGACGACATGCAAATGTATGGGATTTTCCCTCGTTTTACGCCATGCTCTGATAATGGGTGCGTGTCCATTTATGCTTATTATTTTTAATTGAGACATGCGAATGAAAAGCTTAGTCCCACGAGTTCAGTCAATGTGATGTGTGGCTTTCTAAATGGTTTCGAAATTAATGTACAGTCAAGTGCAAAAATATGTATCCAAAGAGTTCTCTTATAAATATGTTACGTTCCTAAAACAGAATTAAAGTGCACTGGGACATATTTTTGAGCATTTTTGTATACCTACACCTTATTTTGCCTGTACTATCATGCGGAAAACTTGTGTAATCCAACCTGTTTGATTTTTATAATAATATATATCTAGCTCAAGTAGATAAAAAAAACAGGAATTTAAATGAGTAACGAACTGAAAACTATTCCGTACGTTTTCAGCCACGACAATAGGTTCAATCCGAGGACCGATTCATTATGCAACTGCAGTACTCAGGAGCGCAACTATAACTTTACAAATTGATTTCAATCCAATATCACTTTCAGTTCATCCCGCTCGTACCTATCTATTGGTCCAAGCGAGATCCTACAAGCGTTAGCAAAATTAGATCAAATAGTAAAGTTAGAATACAGTTCCAGGGCAACTGTTCTCACAGAGTTTAAGGAACACGTTTAGTTCAGTTTCATTAAGCCTTCGATTATTCATCGAGACGGAAGAGCGTCTTTAGGAAGCTGGCTAATGTGCAAAGAGATGCATTGAGATGAACTTCTACCACAGTATTCCTCACCACATTTCAGTATAATCGAATGCCTTAATCAATAATTAATTGTTCCGGATTGTTCTAGAATCTTCTGTTACTTTAATAGATTATCTATGCGTATGCGTGATGAAGTTTCACAAATTATGTAGGTAAGTTGTTTCGCAAATATAATATTGGAGATTCTATAGAATCTGCCAATATAATTTTATATTTGCCGTCAACTGTTTGGTCTTTTAAACTGTTGACAATACGAGTTCAAAGCAAAACCCTTTTAAAATAGCGGTCTCAAAGCTAGTCCCGGGGCTATATCTGTATACAAAATTCGACGAACGTTACAAAGGCTTTTGACAGGAGACATCGAAGCTTAGAGGATAGGGATCACGAATGATCTCGTAAAAGTACAATACGTACCTACGTACAGACAGTAGCAGAAGTAAGTTCATATTTAAAATATTTTGATAATATAATTAATAGAGTTGCGATGACCTGATTCAATTTACGTAGGTATAGGTAATTCAAAATCAGCAGGATTTTTCTCTAAAGGCCCGGCCACGACATTGGTCTAACGCGACCAGCGGCGAGTGAATCCATGAGTTAGAACGGGATGCCGATATGGGCATTGGGCACTCCCTCTCGCTCGTATGGTTTTCCGCTAAGACGGTCGCCTTAGACCACTGTTGTGTCCGCGGCACAAGTGTGGTTTTGCCAGAAAGGCGGCATGCTTTTTAGGACCTTAAGTTTTTATTCAAACATTTTTATGTAGTAAATATTGCTCAAAAGTCGCTACGTCAAGCCGCTAAGTAGGTAAATAAAAAATAGATACAACTAACAAGACTGGTAAACCGATACCTTGAACTTGTTCTCCTACAATTTCAGCATATATCCATGTTGACATTAAGCGATCCCCTTTATTCTAATTTAGTATGTCGGAATGATGTCTACTCAGTAACCCTAAACTCAATAAATTACGATGGTTTTTGAATTACCAGCGGTAGCCCTACCATGACTTTGCACGTATCGGTTACATTACGGGTTTCTCGATACGTAAAGCAGGCCATCGCGCTCGCGCATATAAGGGTCGTTTGCAGTAAATGTGTACCTTTTAATTTTTATATGCGATCATGGACTGTAATACACCATTTTACTCGGTATCGGTTATGAAAATATATTTCAGTTATGAAACAAAAAAAGTATGTCTCTAATGTCACGAAAATAATATGTAAATTTAGATTTCTCACTTTAGTTACACCAATACTAAAGGTATATTTTTACTGCACCATAACCCATAAGTCAGTGCGAGCGTGAGAGAATACTTTACGTATCGAGTAAAATCTAACTTATTCTTTATTTTCCAACTCATGGTACGGCTACGGAAGGTGGCAGTCTAGCGATTATCAAGTTACCGGCAAAGCCATGTCTACGAGGCTTGATAAACAATAATGGTGCTTATGACTTTATAATAATGTCTACATTTATATGAATGAACTATATCATAAACATGTTAGCAAATAAGCTAGGCAATATAGATGTCAATATTTTTAAGGATTTATTTTGACATTAAGTGCCTCGTTTGATGTATAAAGGGAAACTACTAGTTCCGATAGAATTCCTCAACCATATTTTAATAGATATTACAAGTTTTGTATGAAATTACGAAGCACTCTAACAACGCCATCTTAACTGTATTTTAGGATAGTAACTTAGGAAAATAAAGCCGTACTATTGAATAAGAAAAATATTAAAAATCATAAACGTAAAGCTGAGTTTACACTTGCAAGTTATGTCGCAAATTTTGAGACGCAACTATTGGTGACAAATATCTGCAACTCTTTCTTGCATATAACTTTGTATCAAAAATTGTAGATTCTTTATTTTCTAATCCGACTTCCATAAAAAGACTCATACTACAATTACTACAGACTGCATAAAAATAATAAAATAACAACAATTTCATCAAAATAATTAAACCCGTATTATTTTCAAATTTGCGAGAGGACTACACAGTACACATTAAAACTATACAACGACATTATCAAAAACACTCCTTGAAATCGTTGGTTAACATTACGAAATTTAGGCTAGCAATAAAATTAAATTTATTTGATGCTGAAAAAACGATCTTTTAATTTTTTTTTACATGTTAGTACGTACTCGATTAAAACCCCCTACTTGCAAGGCAGACTAGTCTAGGCTAACGAGTCGTTCGCAGGTAACCGGAAGTTATTAGCGGGTTCGTCGACCCCGCCCTAGCGCCGCCCAAACAGTGTTGGTACTCGCCTTTATTTATTACCCTCGTTTAAAAACCTAAGCGATTAAGGAAGTTTAAGACGCAATTTTTAAACCAGATAATCACCAAGTTTAAAAACCGACTTTAACCGATTTCTCCAAAATCCCATCTTCAGAGTTCAGACCATGATTTATGTCCTGGCCACGACATTGGTCTAAGGCGACCGGCTTAGCGGAAAACGTATGGTGCTCCCTCTCGTACCCATATCGGCATCCCGCTCTAACTCATGGATTCGCTCGCCACTGGTCGCCTTTAGACCAATGTCGTGGCCAGGACATTAGTGCCAACGGGACCATACCGGGGTAATACCTACCAGTTATAAAAGAAAATTAAACTCGTCTCACGATTGTCGGAAAGGTTACAAATTCCTTGTGGACATATGAAAGTTAGGGCTCTATAAAACCCTATTTTATTTGTTGGTGAGTTCTGATGGTTCTTAAGAATGATGTGATCAAAATCCTCAATTCCTAATTTCAATGTCCCAGAATCGTTAACTTTTGCAATCTCTACAGGAAAGACGCCCGTTTTCACGAACGCTGTATGACCCACCTATCTCTACGTGAAAATTTCGAAGACATAACGTAGGTACGTACATCCAGATTACCTATTAAACGTTCGGGCTTATCGGTAATACACATCGTGCAGCGCAAATATTAAGTTGCCTGAGCTCGAGCACGTGAGAACTCGGGCCAACTCAGGCTTTTCTCGAGCACCGCACTAATTGACGACGTTATCGAGCCCTCAAGTTTCGAGCCGGAGCGAACTTTAGGCTTTCAAATTCCAATTTTAAACTACGAGTAGAAGCGCCTAAGGCGCTGCGAAGTTTCATAATATAAGGTTCTTCCGTGAATGTTTATTTAAATTGTGTTGCTATTTCAATGCATGGCGAAATGTAAACAGAATAGAAGAAGAAGAAGAAGAAAAATTATTTTCTCAAACATGCAATGAAATGTTGTAGTTACGTGCCTAAAAAGTGGCCGGGAAGTACCTCGTTGCCGGCCTAGGCCGGCAAGTACCTCTTTTTTAATTTTCATTTGACATAGGGTTGTGACCTAGCATCTTGGCTTTTAGCCAATAATTATCTGTAAGTAATATTAGTATAAAAAAAATGATTGGCAAATTTTTGCAGTTATAATTAGGTATTTAAATTATACAATAATTTAAAATAAATGTACAATAACTACTCAAAATAATATTTAAAAAGCAGTATTATACGGCGCGATCCGTCGGCCCCGATCACTGCATGCGATTAATTGGACCCAACCGACCGCGTCGTCTAATACCGCCTTTTTAAATTAAAAATTTGCAACTTTCAAACAGGTCAATCTTTAAAAAAAAATGAGGTGTCGGTGTCGTATTTGACTTTTGTTGTGTTTCAAAGACTTAGTTATGTAGTTGACTTATAATTTCTTAGAAAGAAGATACATTTTTTGTTTCATTTCATTGCATGTTTGAGAAAAGCATTATACATACCTCGGCCATGAAGTGACGGGTTGCCGTCCGAATACTATCCGGCCTCGCTTCGCTCGGCCGTCTACATATATTCGGCCGGCAACCAGTCACTTCCCGGCCTCGGTAGTAATGTACTATTATTCAGTGCGCTACAAACATAAGTACAAACTATAACATACAATTAATTTTTAAAGCGTCACCAAAAAGGTTTTCACTCAGCTTTTTGTCAAGATACTTGTTAGGTTAGGTAGCTTGACGCTGATGGTCTCCCGTAAAAACCATTTCATAGTAGTATAGAATATATGCTTTTTAAAAGTTCGTGTATTATTTTTGAGTCCCTTAAATTTCACTAATAATTTACGCAAAATCTTAAGTCAATTATGATCCAATCTTATGATGCAAAAGCAAGGTTTATATGGATCCTCCCATGAAATCTAAAATAAGTAAGTAATTTCACATTCAGACTAGCTTTCAAAGTTAAAATAGGTACTTTTATTTCTCCATTACCTACGTAATGAAGCTAAATGTACCTAATTTAATTTAACATAATTGCGCAACTTACCCACATGATAATGCAATTATGCACGCGAATTTAGGTCAACAGGGTCAAACTATGTGTTTGGCTAACTAGTTTATTTATGACCTCATTAGGCCCGCCACATGCGCTCGATTTACAGGACCCTCGGAAGCTGGGTTGCCTAATGGTACGCAATGTCCCTCATGTGTTTTTGAAAGGATTAGTAAGTCACTTAGGCGATACAAATGTCTATGCTAAATCTTACGTGCGAAGTACCCTTTGCTTCAAATGTATTAGAGAGATCGCTATTGGAGTTTGTTCGGAAACCTGAAATGCATAGTCGAGCCTTGCTTTCTGACGCCTTCATTTTGCGCTCATACATTATCGTTATTATCAATCTGCATGTGAGAAGACTGCTATCGCTTGCTCCTAGCTTAGCAAGCTGAAATGTATTGTTTGTCCCTTTTGGTCTTCCGATATCAGCATCTCGCTCCAACTTATGGATGCGCTCGCCGCCGGTCGCCTTATAGCCCGGCCACGACATTGGTTTAAGGCGACCGGCTTAGCATGTAGAAAACCATACATGCGAGAGGGAGTTCCCATATCGGCATCCTGCTCCAACTCATGGATTCGCTCGCCGCCGGTCGCCTTAGACCAATGTCGTGGCCGGGCCTTTAGACCAATGTCGTGGCCTTAAGAACGAAAGGCAATAATGATACTTACTTACGGCTTGCTGCAGTTAGGAGACGCTTATGAATAAGGGGGTAATAGTTTGACAGCCATAAAGTGGGCGTCAGAAGACGATGAGACCGCGGGCCTGATGGAGATGGTTGGATAACGACAAAGTCCTAATCAAGTCGTTAGAAGCCTTAGAAACTCAAGGCATGCGGCTTTTACCCATTAGTAGGACATAGAAATAGGCTGAAAGCTAAGTTGGATGAAGAAAGATAACACTAAAAGTGTCTTTCCTTTCATCTTACCTCAATGAGTATAATTCAAGATATTAATAAGACGGAAAATCAAATACTTGTTATTCGATTGCATACATATATTAAACTTGTCTAATAGTGATGTCATCTATAATAACGTAATCGTAATATTTGTCTAACATCCTTATCAACGTAGCTGTCAATTATTACAACGTTCCAAATTTGTTTACAATGTTGTAACATACTTATACTGAACAAATGTTTGTGCCAGAAGCATCTTAACCAATTTCGATATTTAATTGTGATTTTATAAAATTAAACGAGTTTGTTTATATGGAAATGCCCAGGATCGCGCAAAGTGGAGGAAATGTAGCAGGAAAGCGGACCGTGGCAAAGGCCGGGATAACGCTAGGTAGAAGAAGAAACGAGTTTGTTTACAACTTCTCTTCTTAAAAAACTCAATCATTGAACTAGTCTTTAAACACTTTAAAGTATGAGGGAAGAATTATGTTACATTAAGTTTTAATGACTTCGGTACCCGTACCGTGACTTGGCTAGTATAGGTTTCGTTACGTTTTACTCGATACGTAAAACCGGCCGTCACGCTCGCTCCAATAAATAAGTGCAAGTGCGATAGAACGCTTTACGCATCGAGTAAAAGCTAACGTAACTGATACTTGCAAAGTCATGTCATGGTACTGATTTTCTAAATAACCCTTCGTCTAGCAAGCTCCCGCTGCGGGAATGCCTATTTGGATTAACTGACAGAAAGTTGAACTTTCAGCAACTTCAGTGAAATTAATTGAAGGGATCAGACACATTCGTTATATTGAAAGTTTTGGTAACTTTGATAAACAACACCTTATTCCGCGACCTTTGATGAAATTGCTATAGAAGGGAAAGGTTAATATAGAGGCTAGTAGCACAAGCCAAGGAAGTGCGTCACAATACATTGTAGAACAATAGGGCGACCTTGATTGATCGGGACACTTTTTGTGGAATTCGCAGAAGGAGTTGGTAGGTGTCGATTATTGGAATTGAAAAACAGGACAGGCAA